>ASXC01023950.1:0-16877 GCA_000411055.1 Leavenworthia alabamica
GGGTCGGGCCGGGTCTCAAAACATTGGTTTTTAGTCTTATCTTTTTCAGTTTCATTGCAGATGAAGTTAACCAGTCTATCATTATTAGGTTAGTCAAAGTTTCCTTTTTTAAATGGATCAGTTCTTACACTTTGTGAATCTTGAAGTATTTTCTTATGACAAGATTTGTTTTGTTATGCAGTGGAGAGAGTGGAGCTGGGAAAACTGAGACTGCAAAGATAGTAATGCAATACTTGGGTGCTCTTGGAGGTGGAAGTGGAATCGAGTATGAGATATTAAAGACTAATCCAATCTTAGAAGCTTTTGGAAATGCAAAAACAATGAGAAATGATAACTCTAGTCGTTTTGTAAGCTCTCAAATCTCCTATTATACCTTTTGTATACTCATTTAAAGGTAACTCTTTAATGTTAAATATTTCAGGGTAAGCTGATAGAAATTGAATTTAGTGAAACAGGGAAAATTTCGGGTGCTAAAATTCAAACATGTAAGTATAAACTTTGTAATTGCTACTTCACACTACTTGTTAAGTTTAGTTGACTTAGCTTTTTTTTTTCTTGTTCTTCAAATTTTGCAGTTTTACTTGAAAAGGTTAGTTCCTCTATATTGTTTCCCCTAGCGTTGGGCATTCGGTTCGGTTTACCGAAAACCGAAACAAACTATATCGGTCTCGGTTTATTCGGTTTTAGGTGAATAAACTGATCGGAACATTTTTATTTTTAGTTTGGTTTTCAGTTCGGTTAAAATGAATATTCGGTTTATCCGTTAACCGAATAAAAGTAAAAAATCATATTTCGTGGTTCGGATTAATCGGGTTATTCGGTGTAAATTAAACCGAATAAACTGAACCGAATGTTGAATTTTTAGATTTATGTGGTTTATTTGGGTTAATCGGATTGAAATCGGAAATATTTTTTTAACCCAAAACCGAACCAAACAAACCGATATTTTTTTCGGTTTTATTTCGGAACTAATTTTTTAAAATCGAACAAACAAAAAAAAACGAACCGTTTAAACCGAAAAAACCGAACACCCAGTGCTATTCCCCTGCTTCAGTTTCTTTTATGGTTTGTTAACATTGATATGCCTTCTTCTTATGTTAACACTTTAATAGTCTAGAGTTGTTCAATGTGCGGAAGGAGAAAGATCATATCATATATTTTATCAACTTTGTGCTGGGGCTTCACCTAAACTTAGAGGTATGATTATTATTATACATTATCAGTTTATTCCATTAGAGTTTCTTAGTCAACTGTTGTGATATAGAACTTTACATATATTCATATATATATGTATGGTTACTGACTAACTGGTATAACATATTGTTCACTCCCTTTTATCTTTAAATCAGAGAAGCTAAATTTGACAAGTGCAAAACAGTATAACTATTTGAAACAGAGCAATTGCTATTCAATTAATGGAGTTGATGATGCTGAGTGTTTTCATGCCGTGAAGGTAAACTCTTTCATTAAGTCAATAGATATCTATTTATACCTTTTGATTTAAAAATTCTTTGCTGTTTCAGGAAGCTTTAGATATTGTACATATTAGTAAAGAAGATCAAGAAAGTGTATTTGCAATGCTTGCTGCAGTATTATGGCTGGGGAATGTTTCTTTCACCATTATAGACAATGAAAATCATGTTGAACCTGAACAAGATGAAAGTAATGCTCATAAGTCTCTAAATAGTGTCAAAAAATGTTACCTCTATAGTCTTTTGGTTATTGCATGTTTGCTGCTTAACCTTGTTGCTCATCAGGTTTGTCAACTGTTGCGAAATTGATTGGATGCAATATCAATGAGCTTAAGCTAGCTCTATCAAAACGTAATATGAGAGTTGATAATGATACTATTGTACAGAAGCTAACACTATCACAGGTAGGCTTATTGTAACACTATCATGATCTATGCCTCTTATCAAGTGTTGTAGTTGATGAGGGTTCCTTCTGAAGATACTGACTGGTTGTGTTGAGTTTCTTTCTTATTTGCTTTAAGGCCATTGACGCGAGAGATGCTTTGGCAAAGTCAATCTATGCCTGCCTATTTGACTGGCTGGTTGAACAGATTAACAAATCTCTTGTGGTAGGAAAAAGAAGAACTGGCAGATCCATCAGCATTCTCGATATCTATGGCTTTGAATCATACAGTGTTAGTCTCTCTTTTCATTTTCCTGCATGAACTTGAAAAAGCTACACATACTTCTGTTTTACACTTTGTACGAATGTGTCTTGCTGAATAACTCCTTGACATGTTGCAGAAGAATAGTTTTGAACAGTTTTGTATTAATTATGCAAATGAGAGATTGCAACAACACTTTAATCATCATCTATTCAAGTTGAAGCAAGAGGTATGGGTATCTCAAGGCAGAGCACAATCTATCAGTTTTGAAGGCTTAATATTTCTCTTTGCTCTTCCAGGAATATATTCAAGATGGTATTGACTGGACAAGAGTTGATTTTGAGGACAACCAAGATTGTCTCAGTCTCTTTGAAAAAGTATATATTATGATATATTAACATATTGGTGATGATTTGCAATCATCTAGCTGTATAGCAACTGTTGTGTTGGAAAAGCTTTATCATCATTCTACAACTAAGTATCAATCTCTGTGCAGAAACCATTAGGTCTGCTTTCACTTCTGGATGAGGAATCCACATTTCCAAATGCTACAGATTTGACACTTGCCAACAAGCTTAAACAACATCTAAATGGTAATTCATGTTTTAGAGGAGATCGAGGGAAGGTTTTCAAAGTTGAGCATTATGCTGGAGAGGTAATAATAGCTCTAGAAATCCAATGGCACTACTGTATTTGAACATTAGACATATTTGTGATTCCTTTGTGTTGTGATGCTAATTTTACTTTTTTTTAACTCAGGTTACATATGAGACAACTGGATTTTTAGAGAAGAACCGAGATTTGTTGCACTTAGATTCTATTCAACTTTTGTCTTCTTGCTCTAGCCACCTTCCTCAGGCATTTGCTTCTAGTATGATCATTCATTCTGAAAAAACTGTTGTTGGTCCTTTACACAAAGCAGGTGGAGCTGATTCCCAGAAACTGAGTGTAGCAACTAAATTTAAGGTTGGTTAAACATAGTTTGCTTCTAAATCTACTCTTAAACCTTCACAACCTGTAAGCCCTTGTTGTGGTTTACACATCTCATTAACACTTGTTGTCCCTTTCTTATCCAAAATGTTTTAACTTTAAAGATGAAACATCTTATAGTATCTGATTAGGGACCTTGCCTGGATATGTTTTTCAGGGTCAACTTTTCCAATTGATGCAACGCCTAGGGAACACTACTCCACATTTCATTCGTTGTATAAAGCCAAACAATGTTCAGTCTCCTGGACTGTATGAGCAAGGTCTTGTCTTACAACAGCTAAAATGTTGTGGGGTCATAGAGGTGGTTCGAATTTCGCGAACTGGACTTCTTACGAGAATGACTCATCAGAAATTTGCCCAAAGGTAGCAAACTTTATCATTCACCAGTTTCATTGTATTGCAAGTCTTCTTATGAGAGCTTTCTCTACTTTAGGTATGGTTTCCTTCTTCTGGAGAACATTGCATCAAAAGATCCTCTAAGTGTTTCAGTTGCAATTCTCCATCAGTTTAATATCTTACCAGAGATGTATCAAGTCGGCTACACAAAGTTGTTTTTCAGAACTGGCCAGGTACTGTAACCTAGTCCTCTGATGTCTTCACTTTCTCTAAAAGCAACTACAAATTTGAGATTCTTACTGCAGATTGGTGTTCTTGAAGATACAAGAAACCGCACTCTCCATGGCATTTTACGTGTCCAAAGCTATTTTAGAGGGCATCAAGTACGATGTCGTTTAAAAGAGCTTAAAAGTGGAATTGTTGTTCTTCAGTCATGTATAAGCCCTTGTCTCATTACAGTATCTTGATTTGTATATGTTATATCTTTCTCATACATCTTTTTGTTTCAGTTGTTCGTGGAGAAAAGATAAGAAAGGCTTACTCTGAGTTACTAAGGAGGCATAGAGCTTGTGTTACTATACAAAGCCATGTTAAGAGAAAGATTGCTACACAAAGTTATAAATCCATAGTTGATGCATCTGTTGTAATACAATCAGGTAAAAAAAAAAGGGTTGATTCATTCTCATGACTTACACAAACCTCAAAAAGCATTGCTGAAACCTTTCTTTTGTAGCAATTCGTGGCGATAATGGATGGCTAAAATCTGGTGGCAACAAGGTAGGGTTGGGTATTTTTGGTAAATGGATCGGGTTCGGGTAAAACCCATTCAGGTTCGGGTATATCGAGTTTAGGAGTTTAGTATCCAATGGAATAATTTTATCGGATTTGGTTCGGATTCAGGTATGAGTCGGTAAATATTGAAAAATAAAAAAATAAAAATGGTTAAAGTTTTTAAAAAATTAACTAAAGTTTCACAAATATAGTTAAAAATTTTAAAATAATTCAATCATTTATATATATATAAAATTAAATTTCGGGTTTTAACCGTCGGATTGGGGTACGGGTTTTCGGCTTTAGGAGTGTAGCACCCAATGGAATAATTTTTCTGATTCGGATTCGGGTAGGTTATTTTTCTCAGGGCTAACAAGGTCCTCTCTCAAAGTTTCTATTATTTTCTTGAATCTTAAGTACTAGAATATTTCTCAACTCTTAAACTGATTCTTTTACACAGAGAAATGATTCAGACAAGGTTTTAGTAAAGGCCTCACTTCTTTTCGAACTTCGCTTAAGGGCTCTTAAATCCAAAGCTGCTCTTCATGAGAAAGAAGAGGAGAATGATATCCTCCAGCAAAGGCTTAAGCAATATGAAACAAAAATTAAATACATAGAAGAAATTTGGCAAAAGAGCAGCCCAGAAGTTGAGGACTCTGCAAGTAATTCAGATACATCAGTGAATACAAGCAAGGCTCTAGGTGTTGGTTTAAGCGTGATAAGCAAGTTAGCTGATGAACTTGGACAAAGAACTAAGGTCTTTGATGACAATAGAAAGTTCTTGATAGAAGTAAAATCTGGTCAGGTGGAAACAAACTTGAATCCGGATCGAGAACTAAGAAGGTTGAAACAGATGTTTGAGATATGGAAGAAGGATTATGGAGGTAGACTAAGGAAAACAAAACTGAGACTTGGAAAACTTGGGAGTGAAGAAAATGGTGGTTCAGTGGAGAAGGTGAAAATGAAGTGGTGGGGGAGGTTAAGGAGTAGTAGGTATTAATGGTTTCTCTATTTACTTGAGACGCACGTTTCGTTTTGACATGTTTGATGTATCTGAGGTTATGGTTTTGGTGTTTGGTGAGAAGACTCCATGAGACTAAGAGAAATGTTGTGTGGCAAATTCAGTAAATATTTTTCATTTGTTAATGATTATTGAACATTATATATATGTTTATAATATATATTTGTGAAAGCTTCCAAAATACAGTGGAGCAGTGTTGTAATAGAAATGGTTTTTTTTTTGTGGGTCACATTTAGCTCTGGGCAAAATAAACTAGGCATGGGCAAAATAAACTAGGTCTGGGCAAAAAAATCTATTCGAGTAAGAAAAACCGAACCCGACCCAAAAAGTTTTATCCGAATTTGAATCCGTACCCGTGATTTTATCCTATTGGAGTGTAAGTGTATGTACTTGTAGATTTTTTGGGTAAAACCCGAACCAGATCCGAAACCCAAACAGGTATCCGAAAAACCCGAAATAAACTTAAGTATACTAAAAATTATACATTTTACAAATTTTTAGTTTGATGATATATTTTAGTTTTATTATATAACAATTTCAGATATAATTTCAAGTTAATCGATTAATTTTTATATTTTTAGATATAAATTTACATTAATTATGCAATATTTTTATGTATTATTTTAGTTCAAGCAAATAAATTTAAGATTTTTAGTATAATTTTAGATTAAATCGGTAATAATTTTATATTTCCGATATGATTTCTATTAATCAGATGCAAAATTTAGGTTTTCATGTACCCGAATAAAGTTTTCGGCCACAATAACCCGGAACTGAATGGTACCCACTATTTTTGGTTTTTTGCTGGGTTTTATAGAAGTGTACCCGAACCGATCCGAACTCGAAAAGATTATACCCGCAAACGATCCAAATTTTATAAATTATTTCATTGGTATGTCTAACCCTCTACCCGAGAAACCCGAATCCGAATGGGTTTTATCTAAACTCGAACCGTCTGCCCTATCCGAAGCACCTGATCTAGAAAACAGTATCCGATTTATTTTTATGTGATGTATCTTGCTTTTATTTATATGTTTTTGATTTCATATTTATTTTTTCTTAATTTAATTGGAAATCTTATGAATTGCTTTTACTTTTACTGTTTTTTCATTAAAGCAGTAAAGTTTTTAGCTTGATGATTTTAAACAAAAGTCAACTATTACCTTCGGTTACCGTTGACTAGTTTAAAAGTAGGCCAACCTAAAATAAGTCATGTAAGTAAGAGGCTTTTAGAGTTGTACTTAAATGGGCCCATATAAGTAAGATATTCAAAAGTGAAAACAATATCAACGCCACGTAACCAAAGCTCGAGTTCGAAACTTACCAAGATCGGTCTCTGATTGTAACTTGGAGAACAAGACCAAATTGAATGGTTAAAATAATAGAGTAGTTTTTTAATTTATTTCACTAATGTCTTCGATAATTTTGAAGAAAACAAATTATTGCATGAGGTGAGTGATCTAAGACAAAGACAAGAAACTCGTTGAAAAAATAACTTACCAAAATGAATCTGACCAAAGCGTGGTTTAGCTACGAATCCAAGACGGTTCCAAACCAAAAAGCTTATCTCCTCGGTTTTGAGCAGCTGATTTCCGAGGTGGCGGTGCATGTACAGTAATCGGAAGAACCCATTCGCTTTTTTCCCGTTCCGGGACTAACAATGGATGCTCATACCTGTAATTACCATAAACTAACTTCAACAACTTGATCATTTCAAAAGACTAAACCTGAGATTAGTACCTGTTTAAGTCCACATTCTTCGGAGTAGTTAAGAACTCAAACCGAAGAATCCATTGAACCGAAACACGAGGTGTAGAAAACGACATTGGACCATCTGTGGGAATTGAAAAAAGAAAGCTTGTTTGAATAAGGTCTGCTACTATCTCATGGTGATCGCTTTGAACCTGTTTGAGAGAAAGCCAAATGTAGTAGCATCTACAGATCAGTAAATTTACTTCTATTTGATTCGAAAAAACCTAATATTCGTAAATTTACTAAGCCAATCAAATACTAAAAGTGAATATTCGTTAAATACGAATCAAATATTAAAATTTTAAAAGAGGATATTCCATTCGATATATTTACATATATGTATATATATTATTATATATATAGACATTAATTTTTTTTATTTTTCAGATTAATTATGTAAATATCAAAGTCTAATAAATTATGTAATTTTTAAATAAATATTATTATTTTAAAATATATTTTTCTTAAAAATTAATTATATAATTATTTTTAAATCAAAACGAAACGAATCGAGAAAATCCGAATATTCAATTATTTCGAAGCGAATACGAATCGGAAAATTGCTGATTCGACTAAAGCGAATCAAATAACAAATAGTTTCAAAATACTGAGTATTCGCTTCGTGTCCACCCATATCAGTAACGGAAACAATGTACATAGCCAAATTATGATACTCTGCCGTATTTGTACCTTGGTAAGTGTTGGAGAATTTCTCCTAGATGAGTGAACAAATCTCCTGTTTATTGTCTCTAAGGTTTCTAGAGTAATCGAGACCTGGAAACAGATATCGATTGTCGTATTCAGTAGATCTTTATATACACTAGAAGTTTTGTATTGTATTGATTTACCTCGAGGCATCTTCTGGCCTTGTCTTCATGGAAGAATGTAAGAGTTCCACCTATCTGAAAAAATGACCATGCATGAAAACAGTTGTTAGATTCTGTCAATGTTTAGATGCAATGAGACAAAACAGCCATTACAGTGTCGCTGAAGTAATAAGAAGAGTCAGCATTCTTCGGGGAAAATCTAAGGAGGACTTGGTCATCCATTCTAATGTTGTAAGATCTTCCTCTTGTAAATAGTTCTGCTGCAAGAAATGATTGCATCTCGATAAGTAGAACATACAAGTAAAGACTACAAATGAAGAGTAGTTTACATGGAACTGTTTCTCCAGCTCCTGCTTTAGGTGACATAGATGCTCTTTCACTATTTGTCTGCTTGAGTTGTTGGCTTGTGACCACAGAATTTGATGATTTAAGAGGCGAAGACACATCTAAAAGGGAAAAGATAGAAGTTTTCTTCAATAAACAATAGATGAGGGTGCATGATTCATCAACTATCTATTGGTATTTAAGAACAGTACTGTGCTAAGCATTAGTTTGAAACAAGCCTTATAGTAAAAACAGAAACGCTTATCTTAAGAAACTAAGCCTTTTCTAATCTCTTCACCCAAAAAAAAACACGGAAAGGCTACATGGACCGATGCCATTCTCAGTGAACCAGTTAAAATACTGCAAGTACTCACTTACACATAAATCACTTACCGGTGGCAGAATCATAAGACAAGGCAGCTGATAACTGAGAAATTATCATCTTAGGAGATGATTCCACACGTTCTTCAACATATGATGCGTCTTTCATTGATAACCGTGGTCCAGAATTCAAGGACGCCGAACTGCCAAAGGTTCTGTTTAAAGTGCCTTTGTTGGGATAGGAAGAAACCGATGAAATCTCATCACGTGAACTGTCATATCCATCCTCGCCACTATCATATGCGTCATTTGCTCTAGTCTGCATAAAATGCATTTTTGTTAACTTCTCTTGTTGATCAGTATGCAAATGAAACAATATGTATTAAAAAAAAAAAAACTGTAAAATCAACAATGAATAAGATGCAAAATTGGGAGCATGCCATACCCATTCTGAGTCTCCATCCATCTCTTTCCAGTATATTTCTGTCTGAATGGTACTGTTTGGTACAATCCCTGAAAGCAATTTAAAAGCTTCATCAAGACCACTTTCGCTGTCCAAGAATAAGGAAAATACCTACGTTTTGTCTTATTAATAACAGTTTGAACCCTGATTTAAAATTCCCAGTAGAAATCTAGAAGAAATCTTACCATCGATTTGACCTTCCTCTAATTGCAGCCCATTGTTGTTCTGAACTACCCATACTTGTATCGGGATTCGAGTCTCCTGTTGGTAAATAAAATCAGTACTACAGGAGTCAAATCCATGCTAACAACATATAATTTAAAAACACAATTGGCAAAGGGAAAAAATAGCGTAAGGTTCAGAACAACAAGAGGCCTATGCCGCCTATCACCAAATGCACTCAGTTTCTATTATTACCAAGCAGCATGATATAGCAGGCATGTAATTTGAATGTCAATTATGACATGTAATCACAATTTAATACTAAACACACTCTAAAATCAAGGCATCCAATTTCTGGGACAAAAGATTATTTTGATGCCAGCACAAGAAAAGCATAAACTCTACTTGATTCAAAAGATATTATAATTAACTGATGGAACTACGAAACACAGTCCAGTGACAAATTGGCCAGAGAAACAAACTACATGTGACAGTGAATATATTGCCAAGAATATCTAGACTAATCTACGCTTTATTCCTCATGCTTTAACTTCATATTTTGCACTTAAACCGTGGTGCATCTCTATTTCATCGTCACAGAGAAACAAGCTAAATGATTCAAGAATGAACTCATTCAAAGTTATGTGATACTCGGGTCAATTAAGCATCAAGCAGGCTAAAAGCAACGATGACACCTGACGTAGCACTATTGTAAGAAGTAAGAACCATTAGATATGTTGCAACCTTACACAAGAAAGCTACAAATGTTTGTGTTTATTCCAGTTTATATTTTTCTACACAGGAAAACAGAAATATATTGCTCCGAAGCAACCTAAAACACAATGACGCAAACCTAAAACAGCTAAACGGAACATGGAAAGTCAAGCATACTAACCACTTCAAAGGAATCATTGGTCGAGTCTTCATAAAATTGACTGTTTTCTAATGCCCTCCTTCTTCCGCATAATGTGCTTTTGATGTAGTAAAGGTAACGTAAAGTAGCACCTTTATATGAAGGTGGTATAATCTGTGGGAGTAGCGCTCGAACCATTACTGTAGATGGAAAATTACAAACAAAGTAGCCTGTCAGCTCAAACATTGACATTGTAAGACCTCGCCGTCTGCATCAAGAATAGTTTATGTCATTAAAGAAAGGAATCAGGCAAGATTACATGTCATCTTAGCACCAGGGGATAGGATTTGATTTGAAATCAAAGATGGTGTTGAGCTGTCTAGGAAGATGTATTCACCTGAAAGTATCCGAAAAAGTATATGATTAACGCACATCAATTAAAAATACCAGTATATAGCACACAACCTAATATATCATTCTGCGCTCTCAAGCTTGTCCGGACTATAGAATAGACCTAACAGAGAAGCATTTATAGTTTGTAATATAATGCTGATGCAAGGACTGCACTATCATATTCTTCTGGAGGCAACTAAGTTTCATTATTGCTATGAAGGTTGCACTGAACATCGTGTGTTGAATACAATATACAAAATGTCTCGGATAAAAAGAAACACAAAAGGCTGAAATTCTTGGGAAGGTAAGGAACATGGAAAGAAAAACCGCATAACTTCAATGCTAATTTAAATTGCTAAGTCCCCTTTTTTTTTTTTTCGTTTTACATTTTCTCAACCATTTTTCTTTATTTCCCATACCCATCATCACAAGCCAGACCACAGAAGTTAACCAGATACAAGCCTAGTTCTAAGACATGTCGTCAGTTTGAAAAGTATCAATGAACTAATAGAACATATAACAGTTGCAGTAACAAAAATTCTCCTAGAGTACCTCTTCGTCCTTTGCTTCCTGGTGATTGCTTTTGAGTAGAAAACCACTGAATGTCCAATTTCTCAAGTCCTTTAACTTCAAAACTAAGCTTTTCAACCAAAATCGAGGGATTATCACCATTCTCATGATCCCTTGGAGGAGAATTACTAAGCTCAATAGTTACGAATATGAAATCTCCAGGTCTGTACACATCTTTATCTGTTTGCAAACTTAGAGAGGGTTTGATCTTACTTCCAGAAACACCAACAGATTCATTAACTTGGTTGGAACTACCAATCCCCAAAAACGAAAACCTTGAGGATAACATCGCTTCAATGGTTGTGTTGCTTAACCAATACAACTATAGTGCATAAACCATAGAATCATACAACACCTGTCAAATTGAAGGAAGTAGAGTAGAGTAACCAGAGATACACAAGATCTAAACGTTTCAGTATTTTCTTAGGAACCAAAACATAAAATTCGAAGAAACGTAGCTAACAAAATGACAATCAATTACTTTAACCAAAACTCAGATCCAGAGAGAAGACAACGCGAATCGCAAAGATCATACAGTCAAATTGTGAGATTTCGTTCCAAACAAAGGCAATAATATTTCGTAAGGATTCAGATTCACAGAGACTGAGCTTCTACATCTGATTTTTTGTCGCCAGTCGTGATCTGATTTAGATGATTATTTTCTTGATAATTTTCACATTATGTTTTATTATTTTCTGTATTGTCTGACATAAAAAAAAATCTTTGAGTTGACAGAAAAATAATCTACATTGTAATTGGAAAATGCATATTTTAAAAAAAAGTTTGATAATAATTTAAAAATATAAAAATTCTAAAGAATTGACATTGTAAGTGGAAAATGCATATTTTTATAAATTTTGAAAATACTTTTTAAAAAAATTTGTATACAATCAGTGATTTGTATTAAATTGACAAATTTTATTTTACTCAAGCAAATTCTTGAAATCAAGGTTATTGGATTTATAGAACCAAATAACATATATTAGTATAAAAAAATATTTTAAATCGTAAATTTCTTTTGTAAAATAATAATTTATTTGTTGATATATAAATAGTAAACATTTTGTTTTATTAATATAAAAACGTTAAAAAAAAGAAAAAAGAATGGAATAGTTGAAGTTAAAATCTAATATTGAATAGTAAAAACTTTAATACAAATAAAAATTCCTATAAAATAAAAATGGTAGAAGTTGGTCATAGCTCGAGTTATGTCAATAATTTTTTTTTTTTGACTTTTTAAAATCAGCTATTTATATACTTTATGATATTATAAAATGTAAATGTTTAATTTCTGATTACTTATGGAACATACGTTAAAAAAAATAATGGTGGCAGGAATCAAAGGGTTTATTTGTTGTCACTATAAAAAGACGCTCCTTAATCACATGACGTTTCTACGCCTCTCTCGTTCACTTCACTGCTCTGTTTCTTCTCCTCCATCAATGGCTCCTTCTTCATCAACTCTTCTTACAAGGTAATCAAAAAAGTATCATCCTTTTATGAAAAATTTATTCACTTTTTTAGATTCCTGATCTGGATATCTCATTCATGTTTGTGGGTTTTTGATGGCATGCATTGAAATTTTAAACAGTGAAAGTACTGATGAAAAATATGCGAATGTGAAATGGGAAGAGCTTGGATTCGCTCTTACACCAACAGATTATATGTATGTAGCTAAATGCAAACAAGGTGAAAGCTTTTCACAAGGAAAGATTGTTCCTTATGGAGATATTTCAATTAGCCCTTGTTCTCCTATTCTTAATTATGGCCAGGTTATGTTTTGTTCTATGATGATGATTTCACCAAACTAATGTTGATTTGCTTTGTTTGGTTATGCATGTTGATTATGAAATTTCAAGTCTTTAATCTCTTATGATCCACAGATTCATAGATTGTCTTTATAAATGTATATGAGAGTTTGAGAGATCAAATAAAACTTTTGGTATTGGTTTGGCTTTGTAGGGTCTTTTTGAAGGTCTCAAAGCTTATAGGACAGAAGATGACCGGATTAGGATCTTCCGGCCTGATCAAAACGCTCTTCGTATGCAGACCGGTGCAGAGAGACTTTGTATGATGTCTCCTTCTCTGGAGCAGTTTGTAGAAGCAGTGAAGCAAACTGTTCTTGCAAACAAGAAATGGGTATGGAGTCTATTGAACAATGTCTCTAGTTCCATTTGATGTGACTCATCATCATAATTTAGGAGTTCTTATAGAGAGTGTAATGGTTTTTTCGGTTTTAGGTTCCTCCTCCGGGTAAAGGAGCTATGTATATAAGACCTTTGCTAATAGGGAGTGGTGCTATCCTTGGAGTAGCTCCATCACCTGAATACTCATTTATCATATATGCTTCTCCAGTAGGAGATTACCATAAGGTGATGAGTTCATATATGGTGAAGTAAAGAATCTTTAGATAGTTAAACTTGTTTGTGTATGTCTTGTAGGTAAGCTCAGGCTTGAATCTCAAAGTTGATCATAAGCATCACCGAGCACATTCAGGTGGAACAGGTGGTGTTAAGAGCTGCACAAACTATTCTCCTGTAAGTAAAGAGAACACCAGAAACTATATCATACATGGCAACAATTAATGAAATGGTTTAGTTCACTAATGGCTTCTTGTATAAAAGATTGTGAAATCCTTGTTCGAAGCAAAGTCATCTGGTTTCTCTGATGTCTTGTTCTTGGATGCTGCAACTGGTGAAAACATAGAAGAGGCTTCTGCTTGTAACATCTTCATTGTCAAGGTAAAGAAAATTAACAGTCTCAATCACATAAACTCATTAGTAATCCATTAATGTTTTACAGGGAAACATTGTGTCAACTCCACCAACTTCAGGAACTATTTTACCAGGAATCACAAGGAAAAGTATATGTGAACTAGCTTCTGATATTGGCTACCAGGTTCTTCATCTCCTCTTTACATATTCATGAATCCATTAAAGATTTCGAAGTTTCTGATTCATAATGTATCATAGGTTCAAGAACGTGATGTTACTGTGTATGAACTCTTGGAAGCAGAGGAAGTGTTTTGTACAGGAACTGCAGTAGTTGTTAAAGCTGTTGAAACTGTGACCTTCCATGACAAGAAGTGAGACTCTTTGATTGAATCTTTTAAGATTATCTCTGATTACTTAGTGTTGAGTTTGGTTCATATGTACAGGGTAAAATACAAAACAGGAGAAGAAGCATTGTCTACAAAGCTTCACTTGATGTTAACAAGTATTCAAATGGGTGTTGTTGAAGATAAGAAAGGTTGGATGGTGGAGATTGATTCTTGTTAAGAAGATTTAAGAGATTTTGATGATTCTATCACTTTGGTTTTGTTTATGAACAATTTCTTTTGTGTGATTTGTTATGAACAAGATAGAATATTCGGTTATAGTTTTAAGTTCAATACTACATCGTTTAATGGGCGATATGCCGATATGTTTACTTTATTATAGGAAATAAAAAATATATAAATATAAAGAAATTGACAGCTGTGGGATTTGAACCCACGCCCTTTCGGACCAGAGCCTAAATCTGGCGCCTTAGACCACTCGGCCAAACTGTCATTAGTGATGGTTAATTAATGTTTATTTAACTAATCACTATATTAATCATAGCATAATGTCTTTTTGTCTCATTTCAGTTCATGTTAATTCACTAAATATTTTTTCTATATTAAATTAATTTAATACAACAAATAAAGCAGTCAAGTGAATTTTTTTCCTTCGATGTAGCCCTGGCAATCGGATTGGGTTGTTCGGATCTGGTTGTTCGGATCGGTAAAATCCGAAATAGATCGGATTCGGATTAACTGGATAGGTAATCGGCACAGTTTATTTCTAGTTCGGATTTCGGATCGGATTGGTTTAAAATAATCAATTTATTCGGTTTATCCGGGTTGTTCGGATTATTAGGATTAAAACTTAATTTTTTAAGTAAAATTATATAATTTTAATATATTAAATCAATTAAATAAATTTTTTATCCGATTAATCCGAAATTTTTTTGCATTGATCCGATCCGATTAAACTTTGATCCGAACCGATTAATCCGAGATTTTTTTCCGGTTTATTTGGTGAATTTTAAAATTTCCGAACAACCCGATTACCGAATAACCCGATCTGTTTAATCGGATTAATCCGAATGCGCAGGGCTACTTCGATGTAGTATTGTAATTTTGTTTTAACTCATTGCTCTTAACTGTTTATCTCACTATATTAACAATAAAATAAAATAACAACATTTGAATAATAGTAAAATAAGACAAAGCATACAACCACTTTATTTGAAAATCATAAATTATTATATCTTGAGATTTAAACAAGATTTTTTCTTTTAAATATGCAATATAAATTAGATGTATAGTTAATATAGTTAAGGTAAAATTAGAGGTGAGCATGTATCAGTAAGGGTACTCTCCGACCCAATTACCAGGTGCGTCATAGTTACAAGTAACGAACCACCAACCATTGTTGCATTGAACCCTAGCACATCCTAACTTCACTGAATCTCTCCACACCACTTGAGTGTAATGCAAGCATTGTTGTCCACCTTTAGTTTTCAAGTTCAATAAGATTAGTCAAATCTCTATTTAGTCTTTTGAACTAGATTAAGTTCATGGTTAGGCCAATAATTTTAGATGTTTTTAGTATAAAAAAAATTTGGTTTAAAATATGTTTAACAAATATCTTTAAACTTATAATATATATTTTAAATCTATAAAAATACAATTTTAATTTATAAAAAAATTAAACAAAATTAATTTTATAAAAAAATATTTTAAATTTTAGAAATTTTAAGCTAAAATATGTCTTAAGAGAAAAAAAAATTTTGGTCTAAAATATGAACAAAAAATACTTTTAAACATACAATATACTATTAAATCTACGAATCACGAAAAATCAAAAAAAAATCTACGAATCACATTTTAATTTATAAAAGTCAAAGAAAACTAATTCTATAAAAAATATTTAAAGTTTTAAAAACTTGATGTTAAAACATGTCATTTAAATAAAAAAAACTAAAAAAATTACTCTAAACTATTGAATATCCTATGAGTTTACATTTGTGTTTGTGTTAAAAATATGAGTGAAGTCATAAAATTTAAGTAAAGTTGTATATAAGTTACGTTAATAACACACCGTTCTCATTTGATCGTGTAAGCAGACCCGTTTTTGGCCCATAAAATTTTGGCCAATTGTCATGAGCCCAAATCAAATATAAAAAAAATGTAAAAAATTCCAAAACTTTTTTAAAAAATTATTAAAAGAAAATAGGTCAAAAAAAATATTTATCTAGGACTCACAAAGATTCTGAAACGGGCCTCAGTGTAAGATATATATTATATACCTGTGCACTTATTGGTAGCATAGTTATAGTATTGTTTCTCGTTGACCCAAAGATTCACAGCCGATATGGCCGAGAACGTAGAACTACTACCCTTGGCTAGGTTTTCACCATATGGTCCATTGGAATGAACAAGGTTACAGTCAGCTTTTCTAGAATTGGCATAGTTCAATGCGTAGTTTGCAACTGTTGTGTCCCAGACTATGTTCGCTACTCCAACTTGGGCACGAGCAGTGTTGTGAGTGTTAAGGTAGTCTTGTGGAGTGTTTTGAGCGTTGGTTACAATAACAAGAAAGCTAAACACAACGATTAGGGTTTTGAAAGTAGTCATTATAGTGTTTTTTTGTTTACTTAGTGATATTATTATATGTGAGTTGAGGAATGATTTGTGTTTATTTATATAGGGAATATGTGATTATTATGGGAAACTTTGATATTGGGGAATTGACTTTTCTTTTTATAAATAATTTGTTTATAAGGTGAAGTAAAATGATCAAAAGGTGTTATCATGCTTTTTTATTATTACTTTATTAATATGCATAGTGTCTTACAAAAAATAATAAAATATTAATTAGTAAAAGTAAACTATAAAAAGTATGGCTAGGGAGGAAAAGTGAACAAATAAAAGACAAAACTTTTTTTTTTTT
>ASXC01023951.1:0-16912 GCA_000411055.1 Leavenworthia alabamica
TAAAACCAAAAAAAAAAAAAAAGGTATATAATCTTTTAGATTTTGAATAGGATTTTTGAAGTGGCAAATCTACTAGTATGATTTTCTAATAGTAACCTTAAATTATAGTCAAAATTTTATTCGAACAATCACCTAAAAATATGAGTACTTAATAAATAATTATACTTGCAAGATGGTTAAGTTTAAAACTTTGTCGCTCTTTAATCTTTATTGAATAGAGGAAAACTTAGAAATTGGTAGAGGTTGAGATGTAAAAACTATGAAGCTGGTTTGGTCGTTTCTTGGGACAACGATAGAGTCATCAAACTTGGCTCTAAACCTTCCGTTTCTTTTAGCGATGGTCTATGGTTCAGAAGTTGAACTGTAAAAGGAGATAAAATAAACAAACTGTAACTTACGTAACTGATGATATATATATAAAACGACTAACGATTTTGCGTTTTATTGATTGGACTATAAAACGTTATTAGTTTATAATATGAGTAATCAGCCCATGGGCCTTATAAAACGAGCTTAGAAAATATTTGTCAAGACTCAAGTACGCTAACAGATCTTACATTGGACTCCAAGCACTGGGTTATATAACATACGGCCCATGGGCCTGTCAAAAAAGCAAAGAAAATATCTGAAAGAAGGGGTATAGAAGTAATTAGAACTGTAGCTGAGGGATATTCTAGAGAACCAAAAGGGGTACAATTAAATGTCTAAAGGTTTTATTCACATTTTCGTCGTCTTCTTTCCTTTTTCCACAGTGTACACAGCACAGCATAGAAATAATCGACATTTAAACAAAAAAAATCTGGGATCTGTTTTTCGTTACTGGAGCTCATTTGATTACTTTTTCAAGTGATTGAGGCTTGTTAGAGAAGAAATGGCTTTGTTTATGGATCGGATCGTCGTTTCCCCATCATCTTACGTCAATCGTCCTTGTCAAGTTAAGAGATCCAGATCTTCCAGAGTTCTCATGGCTTCTACGATTCGCTCTGCCACTACGTGAGTTTAATTTAATCGCTTCATCTCAAAATATCCGGCTTCGTTTGATCCAGTTTCCTGTTTTCATCAAAAAAAATTTGCTAATATATTTTTCTTTCTATAGCGCATGCATGAAATTGTTTTATGTTTTTTGAATATCTTTCATATTCGATTTGTTCTCTTGTTTGATTATCATAAGAAACTTTATTTGGTTGATTACAGTGAGGTTACGAATGGAAGGAAGCTGTATATACCACCTAGAGAAGTGCATGTCCAAGTTAAACATTCAATGCCGCCTCAAAAGTTAGAGATCTTTAAGTCCTTAGAAGGATGGGCTGATCAAACCTTGTTGACTTATTTAAAACCTGTTGAGAAATCATGGCAGCCTACTGATTTTCTCCCAGAAGCTGATTCAGAAGGATTCTATGACCAAGTCAAGGAGTTAAGGGAAAGATGTAATGAACTTCCTGATGACTATTTTGTGGTTCTTGTTGGAGATATGATCACTGAAGAAGCACTACCCACTTACCAGACAATGTTGAACACATTAGATGGTGTTAGGGATGAGACAGGAGCAAGTCCTACTCCTTGGGCTATATGGACTAGGGCTTGGACTGCTGAGGAGAATAGACATGGTGATCTTCTTAACAAGTATCTTTATTTATCTGGTCGAGTTGACATGAGGCAGATTGAAAAGACTATTCAGTACCTGATTGGTTCTGGAATGGTAAGCTGAGCTCGCCCGATTCTTTATTTTTGGTTTTAGCTCTAATGCCCTGAAATTGCATTTTCTCTCTAGATTTTAGTGTTTGAGGATGGGAATAGAATCATTGTCTGGTTATTTAAACTGAATAGTTAGGGGTTTTTACTTGTTTTGGAATTTATCTTGTCATTTCTAAGTAAAGCTTAAATTGACTTCACAATGACTAATTGCAAATCTACTTGTTAAGAACATATGCATAGTTTATGTTTCAAGTTCTGAATATAGAATTGAAGCGATTCTTCATAGTTTTGTCTTCCTACACTTCTGTAGATAATTGATTGTCTTTATCATTTTAGGATCCAAAAACTGAAAACAACCCTTACTTGGGTTTCATCTATACTTCCTTTCAAGAAAGAGCGACCTTCATCTCCCATGGAAACACTGCCAGACTGGCTAAAGATCGTGGAGATTTGAAACTTGCGCAGATATGCGGGACCATTGCTGCTGATGAGAAACGTCATGAAACTGCTTACACCAAGATTGTAGAGAAGCTCTTTGAAATTGATCCTGATGGCACAATCTTGGGATTGGCTGATATGATGAAGAAAAAGATCTCAATGCCTGCACATTTAATGTATGATGGCCAAGATGATAACCTGTTTGAGCACTTCTCAACTGTTGCCCAGAGGCTCGGTGTCTACACTGCCAAGGACTATGCTGATATTTTGGAGTTTCTTGTTGAACGTTGGAACGTAGAGACTTTATCAGGCCTTTCTAGTGAAGGACACAGGGCCCAGGTAAACTACCTCCATAAACCTTTCTAATGAAATCTCCAACTTTATGTATACTTCTCAGTTCTCATACTCTCTTGGTCGTTTTTGGTCATGAATACTATATTAGATATATTTCTTGATCTGTTTTGTGTATTTGAATATCTGATGGAAACCTTAACTTGCAATCTGGTTCTATCATTGCCTTTTACAGGACTTTGTTTGCGGACTACCCACAAGAATCCGCAAAATTGAGGAGAGAGCTCAAGGAAGAGCCAAACAAGCTGCCAAAAACGTTCCATTCAGCTGGATTTTTGGTCGAGAGATCAGGGCTTAAGAATTTACTACACAACTATCCCAAAAGTAAAGCCATAAAGTTCTTCACCAACGCAGCAACAGTTTTAAGACCACGAAAGTTCATTTGAATATGTTTTGTTTTATACTGAACATTGTAGATAAAGTTATGCTTCGTGTTTGAATCAGTCTAGAACAAAGAAAGGTGTTTTGAGTGTTCTTAGTGTTAATGTCTGCTTACCAAGAAAAGACTAAAGAGTTTGCTTCACGTTTTTTATTTGCTTTTTTGTTGTATCAGAGTTCTAAATAATGTTATCTCTCCACCATTTTTGTCTTGCTTGTTAACCATTTTTTTTTACTTTACCAAATGAAATCGGAAATTATGAATTTTTCAGTACATTACAAACCAAACCCCTAAAAACAGATCAAACATAACATTTGATACAAACTGTCCCCTCAACCGAAATCATTACAAGAAGTCACTTTTTTGTTCAAACTTGAATCGACCATGGCGAATCCTTGAATGTCTCTTCACTCTGAACCTTGCCAGTCCTCCTCATAGCAACTCCATTGTTGTTACCATCGCCATCGACATAAGCATAGTACTTCAAAAAGAAGGCAAGAACAAGAACCATCCACTCAAGGCAAAAGATCACAACACAGAGCCCTCCAGCTAGTTTCAAGATCATAGACGCTTCTTTTTCACGGACATAAGAGTTAAGACTCTCAAGGAAATTAGAAGTGTTGGTGAAGATGAGAACAGAGACTGAGCCTTGGAAAATGGCGGTGAGAACAGTTGCAATCATGTGTGCTGCATACCATCGGTTCTTACCGTAGGATGCAGCTGCACAGCCAGAGACAGCAGCTGCAATTGTGGTGGCATGGAGGAGGATGAGAAAGAAACCGCAGAGTGAAGGGATTAAACGGAGAGAGAGTGTGAGGAAGATGCAACTTGAGGATGCACCAAGGAGGATGTAATTTGAGAAGAGGAAGATTTTGTGGGTGTAAAAGTGAGATTCTTGAATTGATTCTTGTGGTTGAGGAATTAAACCCATGATGTTGGATTTTTCTGAATTGGGTTACAGAAAATTTTGGACCTTGAGATTTGAGAAGAAGAGGATAGCTTGTGATTGTGATCTTGTGATTTCGATGAGTTTGAAGAAAAATCTAAGACTCAGAATTTGTTTATATAGAGAGATTCAAACGGTCGGATTTTCCAAATATGACCGTTGGGGTTTACAGAAGTGACGCCGACAGATCGATCACATGATGACACGAACAGAGTGTGACAGTAGATTTTTAACAAGATGGCAGGCCCATTGGGCCTAGTTGTCTTCATATTTTTTATCCCCAGACGAGGATATTTTTATCCTGAACTCGGATAAGTTTTCATTAGATAGCAAACGTTCGTGAGGTTTGGTCTGCTAAACTGAACCGAACCAAATAAGTGATAAAAACCGAAACTGACCGTTTTATTACAACAACAATAATTCAACAAATATGAAACTTAAAAGACCGTTTAAATACAACTGAAACAGAGTAAAGTCTTCTTATATGAACAATAAGTAACCTACAGACAACAAAAACTGTTTCTTCTTCTACTGTTTTACTCTAATATTGAAAAAAGAAGAAAGATTCGGTTCAAAATCCTGTGCTACTTCTAAAATTTAAAATCATGTTACCAAAAAAAACAATAATTTCACCAACAGAGCAACACAGCTTTGACGAAACTCGATGGGTTATCAATGTCCGGAAATCTATAGATGCAGAGATCGAAGAGCACGATCTCGAACAAGTTACAGTCAGCATTTTCACTGTACCTAAAGCTTTAATGTGTAGCCATCCAGATTCATACACGCCTCAGAGAGTTTCGATAGGACCTTATCACTGCCTAAAACCAGAGCTTCACGAAATGGAGAGGTATAAACTAATGATCGCTAGAAAAATTCGAAATCAATATAAATCTTTTAAGTTTCATGACCTTGTTGAGAATTTTCGATCCGTGGAGATCAAGATTCGAGCTTGCTATCATAAGTATATCGTGTTTAATGGAGAGACTCTCTTGTGGATAATGGCCGTAGACTCGTCGTTCTTGATTGAGTTTCTTAAGATTTACAGTTTCAGAAAAATGGAAACTTTGATTAATAGAGTAGGGCATAACGAGATTCTTAGAGATATAATGATGATCGAGAACCAAATCCCACTTTTCATTTTGAGGAAAACACTTGAGTTTCAGCTTGAATCCATGGAATCAGCTGATGATCTGTTGGTCTCTGTTCTTACGGAATTATGCAGAGATCTCTCTCCTCTCGTTATCAAATTCTACGATGGTGAGTTCTTGAAGGCTAAATTTCATGACTACAATCATATCTTAGATTTCTTGTATCAGATGATCGTTCCAAGGATCGAAGATGAAGAAGAGCTCGAAGAAGAAAACAGAGCAGATGACAATGGCGGAAACAGAGCAATTAGGTTTCTAAAAGAGATTAAGAACCAATTCAAAAGAGCTTTTGCAGCTAAACCCGTGGATTTGTTCTTCAGACTCCCATTGAGAATCATATCGAACCTTCCTGGATTCATTGCTCTGAAATTTTCAGCTGATTATCTCTTCACAAGACAAGAAAACGAAGCAACAACAACAACAACAAGACAAGAGTCATCATCGATGATTTCGATTCAGGACAATGAAAAACCTCCTCTGGTAGAAGAACTCACAATCCCATCAGTCTCTGATCTTTACAAAGCCGGTGTCCGATTCAAACCAACAACAAACGGTAACATTTCAACAGTAACATTCGATTCAAACTCTGGTCAATTTCACCTCCCTGTAATAAACCTAGACATCAACACAGAAACCATTCTTAGAAACCTCGTAGCTTACGAAGCTTCAAACAATTCAGGACCTTTAGTGTTCACTCGTTACACAGAGCTAATTAACGGAATAATCGATTCAGAAGAAGACGTTAGGTTGCTTAGAGAACAAGGTGTTTTAGTGAGCCGTCTCAAGAGTGATCAAGAAGCAGCAGAGATGTGGAATGGTATGAGCAAATCTGTGAGGTTGACCAAAGTTGGGTTTTTGGATAAGACTATCGAGGATGTTAACCGTTACTATACCGGAAGGTGGAAAGTGAAGATCGGAAGATTAGTTGAGATATATGTTTATGGTTCTTGGCAGATTCTTACTTTTTCTGCGGCTGTTTTGTTATTGATGTTGGTTTCGTTGCAAGTGTTCTCTTTGGTGCTTAGCTCGTTGCTTCGGTTAAGATCCGGTTAAGAGACGGTTAGGAGAGATTTGGGTTTAGGGTTTAATGATCTTTCGTTGGTCCGATGAAAACAAAACTCAATTTTTTTTGTTCAAAAGAATTAAAAAAACTAAAAATGTGTGGTCATTAATTCTCTGTTAAACTCGAAAAGATACAAAATTTTATCTCTCTTGTTCTAAAACACAAGCAACAATGGAGTGGCCATGGCCGGCCATTGCTGCTGCTTCTTCTTCTTCTTTTTCTTCTTCTACTACTTGCTTCTTTTCTTCTCCTAACACTTGCTTGTATCTTACTAGACGAGTGAGTACGAACTGTTCTAACTATCCATTCAATACTCTGAATAAATCAAGCAGATTTGACTCGAAGCATAGTTTGGTCACCGTTTCGATCTCTAAACGTCGAATCTATGGCGATTACGTTGTCCGAAGAAGCACTACAAGCAACAGAAACACTGAAGAGACTGAATCATCATCGTCTGTAGATTGTGTCGGAATGGGATCAGACGTAGAGTGTGTTTATAACGGAGAAGTAGAAGAGAATCAGAGCTCCGGAATCTTAAACGGCAGAGAAGGATCGTTGCTTGAATGGACGGTTCTGATTTCACCATTCTTTTTCTGGGGAACAGCGATGGTGGCAATGAAAGAAGTATTACCTATTACTGGTCCTTTCTTCGTGGCTGCGTTTCGGTTAATTCCGGCTGGTTTATTGCTTGTTGCGTTTGCTGTTTACAGAGGCAGACCTTTGCCTAAAGGAATCAATGCTTGGCTCTCTATTGCTCTCTTTGCTCTTGTCGATGCCACTTGTTTCCAGGTCTGCTTTTACTTACCTCAACTCTTATAAGATGGGTTCATTGTCTGAATGATGATGGTTGGTTCAGGGATTTCTTGCTCAAGGATTACAGAGAACTTCTGCTGGTTTAGGAAGTGTAAGTTGTTTTCTATACTCTACTCTTAATCTTTTGTATTCTCTCAGTCTGATACAACAATTGAGAAATCTGTTGGGTTGCAGGTTATAATTGATTCGCAGCCACTGACTGTAGCTGTATTAGCATCTTTTCTATTTGGTGAATCCATTGGAATAGTGAGAGCTGGAGGTTTGCTTCTTGGTGTTGCTGGACTTTTGCTTCTTGAGGTAATATATAACTTAACCATTTCTCTAAACCAAAGTACTAGCTAGTATTTTGATAGTGTTCTTGATACTTGAGGAAATGTCTGATTCAGGTTCCATCAGTTACTTCAGATGGCAATAACTTTTCCTTGTGGGGAAGTGGAGAGTGGTGGATGCTTCTTGCAGCTCAAAGCATGGCTATTGGCACTGTGATGGTTAGATGGGTCTCAAAATACTCTGATCCAATTATGGCTACTGGTTGGGTAATGATTGCTCGTCTCTTTCAAACCTTACTTGTCCCCATTTATGTTCAATGGCTTGTCTCTAAGAATTTTTCTTACAAGAACTAAATTAAACATGTCTCTAATTTTATCTGCAGCATATGGTTATTGGTGGCATTCCTCTTTTGGCGATTTCCATTATAAACCATGACCCAATTTTTAACGGCAGTCTTCAAGAGCTATCGACAAATGATGTCATATCTCTTCTCTACACATCCATTTTTGGCAGCGCAGTTAGCTATGGTGTTTACTTCTACAGTGCTACTAAAGGTTCTGTTTTGCTACCCTGTCGTGGTAGTGTATTGCTGCTTCGGATTACAGATTACTGATGCTTTTATGATTTTTCTTTTGTTTTTGGTAGGAAGCTTGACCAAACTCAGCTCACTCACCTTCTTGACACCAATGTTTGCTTCAATCTTTGGGTAAGACCAAAGTCAGCAAACCACAAATCCATGATTCTGATTACAAATTTCTTTAAGTATTTGGTTTGTATACTGATATGTTTGGTTAGGACACAGGTATCTTTACCTTGATGAGACTTTCTCCTCATTGCAACTGGTGGGAGCAGCCGTCACATTGGTTGCTATATACTTAGTGAACTTTCCGGAAGTCAACGACTGAGATTTTCTCTCCTGCATTTCCAGCTTGTTATGAATGTAAAAACATCATTATGTTTGATTTACATTGTATATAATAAAGTGAATAATCATAGGTCACTGTTAAACCATAAGCAAAGCTTTCATATTAATATAACACACGAAGTTGCACAATTAGATAAAGCAGTAAGAATCTCTTACTGCCTCCACAGCAATTACAATACCAGATCACTCATACTCCCAAACCAGACCAATCTGGAATGACAGGTCTGAATTATTCCTGGTTAACTTGTCTTGTTGGCCTCTGGTTGGCTATCCATCCCAACCATATCATCCATATCAGCAACTAGTCTCTCCACAGGCACCTTGCTCACATCCCATCGCATGCCTATGTCTGAAACCAAGCGACCAACACAGTACATACCACAGCCAGCCACAGCCAGACTACCAAATCCAGCTACAAACCTGAGAGGTGAAGACAGAATAACGCTGGCAGCTGCAACCATTGTAGCGGCTTGACCACTCCTTCCCACGTCGGTGTTTGCCACCAGCAAACCAGTTTTGCAGTAGATGGCAAAATCTTCACAATTGTTCTTGAAAACATTGTAAACACCAAAACCATTTTGCAGGAGGAAGTTTGCACGGTAAATGGCTTCTTCTGGAGGATCTGAAGCTGCAATTGTGCATATGCCACCTCTAGGTTTGGCAAGGAAAATAGCAGGAGAGACACTGTACTCGAAGAGGTAGAGGTCACCTCCAGCGAGAAAGCAGTCAAGACAAGACGAGACTACACCACCAATCTTGGATCTATCTCCACAATTAGGACACGGGTTGTCTCCATGATTTGTGGATGAACTAACAAGGATATTGTCCAAGAAAGTTCCAGTTCCAGTCTCTTGACCATCCCCACGAGTGAAATGATTGACTTGTCCCTCACCGACATAGATCCCTGCAAATCATACACATAAAAGTTAGCATATTACAGCACAAACAAAAGATCCCAAAAATGTTTAAAATGTTGCAAAAGCCAATAGCCATACCAAGCGAACCTAGAAGAGAGAGGTAAAAGCCACACTTTTATCCATAAAAAAGTAATGATTCGAAGGGAAGACTAGATGCATATCTGATAAGAGCAGGTTTCACAATAATCACATTGCAAAATTCAGGCCTAATCACCGACATAAGTTGTGCAGAATGAATTCCAGATCCTAAAATCTGGATTAAGCTATGAGAAATGAGCCTCTCAATCGAGTCTAAACACAACACTTGAGAAATTAAGATTAAGTTACAGAGAAATGTTCTACCACATTCCCTTACAACAATCACAATCATATAAATTTCTTAAACCTTATATCTAATTTTGATCAAATCAAAACAGAAATATCATAATTAATCTTCCTCAATTTTGAATCTCAACAGTAAATAGAATTGAGACAGGTACATTTGAAAACAGAATCATCTCGCATCACCATTAGTGTCAATGTATGTATCCATAAATAGGAAATTAGAAAGAGAGAGATGGTACCGTGATGAGCGTAAAGATAGGCCTGACGCCATGAATAGATGTGATCGCCTGGTTTCACTTCATCTCTGGAGATTTTGTGGGAGATAAATCCCATCTTTTCCCTTTTCTCCCGCCGACGAACGGAGAACCAGAAATTAGAGATTACGCGTCAGACAAAGAATCTCTGATTTTGCCTACTGTGTGGGTTTTCAATTTCAATCTTCGTATTCCTTGTATAAAGTATCAATTTAAAAAAAAAAAAAAAATTAAGAGAGCTCCTCATAAAACGACACCGTTACCTAATTGGGCCTAACATAAAAATAATTAAATTAAAGCCCAACTTAAAATCTAGACACTGCACCTCTCTTTTTAAGCCTATAAACGAAAATCACGTCTGAGAGTGACAAGAGTATAACCATGGAAGTCTCAAATCATGCCAGAAAACGGAAAGCAATCGACACCGGAGAGGACTCGCCGCCGGCGTATCGAGGCTCAGACGGTTACGAAGCTAATAGTGTAGATCTTTCTCTCCTTGAAGCACTTGAGAAATCTTCGCATAATGCAGTAGAGGCGCTTGATCTTAAAACCCTAAAAAAGCTTGTTCTCTCTTTCGAGCGACGTCTTAGGGATAACATAGCTGCTCGGCTCAAGTATGTGGAGAATCCCGAAAAGTTCGCTGACTCAGAGGTTGACCTACACGACGATCTTCAGAAGCTCAAGGTTCTAGCTGGAGCTCCGGAGCTTTACCCCGAGCTTGTTGCCTCTAATACGGTTCCTTCGATTGTGAATCTCCTCTCCCATGAAAACGCCGATATCGCCAACGATGTTGTTCAGCTTCTTCAGGATCTGACTGATGAAGATGCACTAGAGGATAACGATGAGCCGGCGCGTGTGTTAGTCGACGCGCTGGTTGAAAACAACGTGCTCGAGCTCTTGGTTCAGAATATGAATCGTTTATCTGAGGCAGATTCAGATGAAGCTACGGCTATATACGCAACGTTGACGGTGATTGAGAATTTGGTGGAAGTGAAGCCAGCTGTAGCTGAATTGGTGTGTGAACGGACGAAGCTATTACGGTGGCTTCTGGTGAAGATTAAGGTGAGGGAATTTGAGGGAATCAAGCAGTATGCGTCTGAGATTCTGGCTATTCTGCTACAAAATAGCACAGCGAATCAGAAGCGGTTAGGGCAGATGAATGGTGTAGACGCTGTTCTTGAAGGTGTGGCCATGTATAAGTCGAAGGATCCCAAAACTCCGGACGAGGAAGAGATGTTAGAGAATCTGTTTGATTGTTTGTGTTGCCTCTTAATGCCATTGGAGAACAAAGAGAGGTTTGTGACTGCAGAAGGTGTTGAGCTGATGATTATTATCATGAAACAGAAGAAATATGCTTACGGGTCTGCAATCCGGGCTCTAGACTTCGCCATGACTAATTATCCACCTGCATGTGAGAGGTTTGTGGATGTTATGGGACTGAAAACAGCGTTTGCTGCTTTCATGGGTAAGGCAAGTTTTTCAATCCCATTCTTCTTAGTATCTTTACAGACTCTCTAGGTCTTTTAATTAGTTTTAAATTATGTATCTTTCTTTAGAAAATGCTTGCTATTATCAAAGTAATGTGAAACAGGAGATTTTGAGGCGTTCTTGTATAGTGATTTTGTTAGTTCTTTAAATGCTTAGATTCCGCTAAACAAGAGGATCAAAAGGGAACGGTATAAGGAGGAGCTAGAGGAACGGGTTATTTCGCTGGTTGCATCATTATTTGGTAAGAAGGCAAGCCATATGTTCATGTAAAGATAAGGTGTTTTCTTTGTATGTTCTTGATACTAATTTTTTGGTTCATGGCGGTTGACTGTATCTCTCAGCTGGGATTCTAAGGGGTTCTAGAAGAGACCGTTTGTTAAGCAAGTTCGTTGAAAATGAATATGAGAAAATTGACCGCCTTATGGAACTATATATGAGGTAAGATATGTGTTTTTTCTCATCAGCAATACGATTCTGAGCATCTAATTAAAGACTCAACACCCCTTTGTTATAGCGCTGTTACATATCTCCTCAATGGAGTGGTGGAATGCAATTGCCATTCACTACTACCTATTTCTAAGTTGTGTTCTCTCTATTATTGTTGGTTGCACTTTGCAGATACTCAGATAGGGTTAGATCAGAGGCCGAGAGGCTAGACCAACTTGAGCTTGATGACCTTGAGGTAAGTCACTTTCTCATTAGTATAGTTTTGTTATTTACAATCCGAGCTTAAATCTTTTAATTTATGAACTGATTCTACTGTTCTACTCTCCAGTTGGATGAAGATGAAAAATATAATCGGAAGCTAGAATCAGGCCTATATAGTCTTCAGGTTCGACTAAGTTTAGTTTAACCAGTTTCGTATCTGTATTATCATCTGGACTGGGATATGGAAAAAGTGCCTCATATGTGTATATATATATATACTACATTACACACTTATACATACCTCTGCACTTTTTTTACTCTTTTTTTTTCTCTATTTGTTCTTCATATTCAGTAATGTTTGCTCTGACATTGTAGCTTGTTGCTGTAATTCTGGGCCACATTTGGTGTTCTGAGTAAGTCCCGCCCTTAAAAACACCCTCCAGAAAAGATGAACTAATTTTCAGACGAACTAATTTGTGATCAATACTTTAGGCATTCTGGAATGAGAGCACGGATCGAACTGCTATTGAAGCAACAGAAGCTTAGTAAAAGTGACGTCAAGCAGATTCTTCAGGTTCTTTTCTCGTACCTCGTCTAAATAGTAGTCTCCAGGCCAATTAATTAGTACCTCAACTTGATACGGTTTAACTTTTAAACAAATTGATTCACTGAGACCAACATCGACTTGGCAAGTAGTAGATTTTGGCTCCGGGTTAGTGCTATAGAACTTGCTGTGGCCACACTTTGATATTTTGTTGCTGGCAGGAATATCATGACAACATTGGAGATCTTGATGGAGCAGAGGAGAAGGAACGAGGACAGGCGAGAATTCAGTTATTCATATCAGCAATGTGATTCAGAGGACGAAAGATGGAAACATCACAAATGTTGCTTTGTATCAGATAACAATATATGGATATTATTTTGGGACCTTTTAAGTGAAGAGATTGGTCACCAAGTTCATCACTGTTTTTTTGGTTCAGTGGTATTGTTGTTATTACCTTTAGATCGATTTGGATTTCTTTTGGTTTTACTTCTTTTAGTTGGCAGCTTTCGTTGACCTCAGTGTGCATTATTCAAATTTCTTTTCTATATCTAAATATAATAGACAAGAATGTACATATAAGTGGACGTGCCGGAGTGGTTATCGGGCATGACTAGAAATCATGTGGGCTCTGCCCGCGCAGGTTCGAATCCTGCCGTTCACGTCTTTTCATTTTATTTTCAATTATCGCATTCGTGGGAGAATAAGACCACACGTTAGCAGATCCTCACTCAAGAGTCACATCTCTCTCCAAATTAAAACACGTGCACAGCAGAATCATCTCCACCCTCTCTGAAAATGGCGAACTCGAGAACTGTCTTGATCTTGTGCGGTGACTACATGGAAGACTACGAGGTCATCTTCTTCCTCTGCTACTAGTTGCTTTTTATACTATGTCCTACTCTTATAACAAATTTCGCTTGTGACTTCATTTTTCAGGTGATGGTCCCGTTCCAAGCTCTGCAAGCTTTCGGAGTCACAGTCCACACCGTTTGCCCCGGGAAGAAGGCTGGTGACTCTTGCCCCACCGCTATTCACGATTTCTGTGGCCACCAGGTTTCTTTCACTCTCCATCTCCATGTTTAGCTGCGTCGTGATCTCTATTTAAAACTTAATTTAGAAACGCTTCATTTCAAATTGAGCTGTCGAATTAGATGATTAAGTATTGTTTCATGTTCAGTATCTTTCCATTGTTGTATTTTCCAAGTCGTCAAATTGTATTGTTCTCGGATTGGTTTTTACTCTTAGCGCAGTTTGATAAGCTGTGCCAACCACTTTTCTGATATATATTTTTAAGATCATTTGCAGACCTATTCCGAGTCACGAGGTCACAATTTCACACTCAATGCAACTTTTGATGAAGTTGACCTCAGCAAGTATGATGGATTGGTTATACCAGGAGGACGTGCTCCAGAATACCTGGCCATGAATGCATCTGTTGTTGACTTGGTTAAAGAGTTCTCAACATCTGGCAAGCCCATTGCCTCTATTTGTCATGGGCAGTTGATTTTGGCTGCCTCAGATACAGTTAATGGTCGAAAGTGCACAGCTTATGCTCCTGTTGGACCTGCCCTTATTGCTGCAGGTGCCAAGTGGGTGGAACCAACAACTCCGGATGTTTGTGTTGTTGATGGTAGTTTGATTACTGCTGCTACTTATGAGGGTCATCCTGAATTCATCCAGCTTTTTGTCAAGGCTCTGGGCGGTAAAATAACTGGATCAGATAAAAGAATCTTGTTTCTTTGTGGGGTAAGCTACCTTACTGTTTTGTTGGGTACATTGTTATTAATAGCCGTTTCTTTACATTAGTTTAGGTTATGATCATGTTTTAGATTCTACTTCATAAGTCCGAGTCTCAGGGGCTTTAGCTGGTCGATAGGCATCTGAGTTTATTGGTAGAAAATATCAAGACTAGGGTCCCTTAAACATGACCTTTGCAGGATTATATGGAGGACTATGAAGTCAAGGTTCCTTTCCAGTCTCTTCAAGCTTTAGGATGTCAAGTTGATGCGGTTTGTCCTGGGAAGAAGGCTGGTGATCGCTGCCCAACTGCAGTCCATGACTTTGAGGGTGACCAAACTTACAGTGAAAAACCAGGCCACACTTTTGCTTTAACTACTAACTTTGATGGACTAAAATCCCCCAGTTATGATGCTCTGGTTATTCCGGGTGGCAGAGCTCCAGAATATCTGGCCTTAAACGAACATGTCCTAAACATAGTTAAAGAGTTCATGAATTCTGAGAAACCAGTTGCATCTATTTGCCACGGACAACAGATCTTAGCTGCAGCTGGTGTCCTCAAGGTCAGTACTTGTTCTTTTGTAGCTCCAACATTTCTCCTGTTTTTATTTTGTGACCTGATTCACTAAATGCAGGGAAGGAAATGCACTGCTTATCCAGCAGTGAAACTGAACGTGATACTTGGAGGAGGAACTTGGTTAGAACCAGATCCAATTCACAGATGCTTCACTGACGGGAATCTAGTAACTGGGGCTGCATGGCCGGGACACCCAGAGTTTGTGTCACAGCTAATGGCTTTGTTGGGCATTCAGGTTTCATTCTAAGTTCCACGATATGTAAACATCCCTTTCACTTGTGGCGTATGTTATACGGTAATGTAATCTCCTATGTTGAGGATCATGTGCCTTTGGGGTTTCTCTGAACTGAAAACTTTGCTTTTTCTTGGAAATAAAATCATAAATCTTTTAATTGATCAAATTTCTTGAAACATTTATACATACTAAAACAACATAATCTTTTGCTGACGTTTCCTCACCGTTAGAGATAACACCATATTTTATATTACATACAACCAAACTATAAGGTAAAGAAGACATGAGACTGGTTCATTCCGAACCAACAGATCTCGCTGTTTCAATGGCTGCAACCAGATCATCATATTTTGCACCGGTCACTTCCTTGACGACCTTGTTATCCTTGAAAATCTTGAAAGTTGGAACCACTCTTATTCCTAGCTCCTTTGCCAATGGCTGCACCAATAAAATGTATCAATAGGTTTGTGCTGATAAACCATTTCCCCTAGTTTGACGTTATCCTTAGCTATACTATGATTCAATTCATACTTGGTTTAGGGAAAACCAAAACCAGGTAAAGAACAGAAGACAAACCCGGTTATCTGGATTGCAATCAAGCTTAAGAAACACAACGTCCTCGTACTTCTCTGATAAAGCTTTGTATTTAGGGGCAATCACTTTACATGGACCACACCTGCATATAATATTATCCAAAAAGACCATCTTCAGTTGGCAGATTTGAAAGTTGTAAAGTTTCTTTAAACATGGAATTTAAACATCTGCAGAAAAAGTTTAAATACCATTGAGTGTACATGTCAAGTACGACAATCTTTTCACCGGCGGCTTTAACGATGGGCCAAAATGTATCCTTATCAACCTCTGTAACTTGACCAACACTGACATTCACAGTTTCTAAGCTACACCTTACCACAGAGGAATCTCCCCTTTTCCCTGAATCCAATGAGTAGGAACCAATCTTTGTCGTCGCTACACCGGAGTAAGGGATCCGGCACTGTTTTCTCGATGGTCCAAACCTGCCAGTAGTCGACGCTAAAGCCGTTGGAGAGGGAGCTAGACGGAGAGAGAGAGGCATTGTTGGGGAATACAGTAGAGTGACGGAGACAAAGACTGTGTAGAAAAATTTCGAAAAAATCGAATGATCTCAATGTGTGAGGTCTCAACGGACTCACGCAACTTATTTATTGAATTTTAGTTGATGATGTTATAAGCTGAGAGGACGATTTTATCCTCGCATTGCTGCGTATGAAGAAAGGATACTCGGGGGTATGTACGGTAATTACATGTTTTCGAGATAGATAAATGGGAGGTGTAGAATTCTTGGGAGAATTACGAATTAATGATATTTAAGTAAGAAATGACGATTTAGACCCTCTAATGTTGACACATTTATTACTTTCCATATAGTATGATTTATTATTTTAAATTTGTTTTGGTTTTACTCCATATGAGACTTTTCTTTCTCATATATAACTATTTTAGACTAAAATACAATAGCCATGATATTTTAAGTTCGGTGTTTCAAGAGTTTTGAAATTAAAAAACTCTTTTAATAGACACTAGACGGTCAAATGTTAAATCAAACTTCTTTATTTTACATATTTAGTCAGTGATTTACATTCAATTCTATTTTTTAAGATTCCTCAGTTACAAATAATAACTCAGAGAACAACTGCCGCCAAAGTACTGTAAGGAAGCAGTTATTTCAGGTTTTTTCTTTAAGTGATCATAAATTGTTTAGTCGGTCTTTTTTTTTTGTTCACTAATTTTTATTTAGTCAGTCTTAGTCAAATTCGATATATTATTTAATTATTAAGTTTATTTGTTTATTTATAAAACATGAGTTTCCTTCTTCTTATATAACTGACTCTTTGTCCGAATCCTTACGCCACCGTCAACTATACTTTTCTTTTTCTTATTTTTCTCTTCATTTCTTCGTTTTTTTTTTGTTTCTCGACTAATAGGTTAGGAGAAATATCTCCGGCAGTGCTGACGGAAAATGAATCTCAGGCGGAGACAGTGGTTTCTATCGGCGATTGTACTGTCGGTGGCGTTGCTGATTGAGACGCATTTATCGGCGACGGCTACGGAGAATTTGGTATTTGAAGTTCGAAGCAAGTTCGCCGGAAAAAGAGAAAAGGAGCTTGGAGCTCT
>ASXC01023952.1:0-16913 GCA_000411055.1 Leavenworthia alabamica
AGAGCTCCAAGCTCCTTTTCTCTTTTTCCGGCGAACTTGCTTCGAACTTCAAATACCAAATTCTCCGTAGCCGTCGCCGATAAATGCGTCTCAATCAGCAACGCCACCGACAGTACAATCGCCGATAGAAACCACTGTCTCCGCCTGAGATTCATTTTCCGTCAGCACTGCCGGAGATATTTCTCCTAACCTATTAGTCGAGAAACAAAAAAAAAACGAAGAAATGAAGAGAAAAATAAGAAAAAGAAAAGTATAGTTGACGGTGGCGTAAGGATTCGGACAAAGAGTCAGTTATATAAGAAGAAGGAAACTCATGTTTTATAAATAAACAAATAAACTTAATAATTAAATAATATATCGAATTTGACTAAGACTGACTAAATAAAAATTAGTGAACAAAAAAAAAAGACCGACTAAACAATTTATGATCACTTAAAGAAAAAACCTGAAATAACTGCTTCCTTACAGTACTTTGGCGGCAGTTGTTCTCTGAGTTATTATTTGTAACTGAGGAATCTTAAAAAATAGAATTGAATGTAAATCACTGACTAAATATGTAAAATAAAGAAGTTTGATTTAACATTTGACCGTCTAGTGTCTATTAAAAGAGTTTTTTAATTTCAAAACTCTTGAAACACCGAACTTAAAATATCATGGCTATTGTATTTTAGTCTAAAATAGTTATATATGAGAAAGAAAAGTCTCATATGGAGTAAAACCAAAACAAATTTAAAATAATAAATCATACTATATGGAAAGTAATAAATGTGTCAACATTAGAGGGTCTAAATCGTCATTTCTTACTTAAATATCATTAATTCGTAATTCTCCCAAGAATTCTACACCTCCCATTTATCTATCTCGAAAACATGTAATTACCGTACATACCCCCGAGTATCCTTTCTTCATACGCAGCAATGCGAGGATAAAATCGTCCTCTCAGCTTATAACATCATCAACTAAAATTCAATAAATAAGTTGCGTGAGTCCGTTGAGACCTCACACATTGAGATCATTCGATTTTTTCGAAATTTTTCTACACAGTCTTTGTCTCCGTCACTCTACTGTATTCCCCAACAATGCCTCTCTCTCTCCGTCTAGCTCCCTCTCCAACGGCTTTAGCGTCGACTACTGGCAGGTTTGGACCATCGAGAAAACAGTGCCGGATCCCTTACTCCGGTGTAGCGACGACAAAGATTGGTTCCTACTCATTGGATTCAGGGAAAAGGGGAGATTCCTCTGTGGTAAGGTGTAGCTTAGAAACTGTGAATGTCAGTGTTGGTCAAGTTACAGAGGTTGATAAGGATACATTTTGGCCCATCGTTAAAGCCGCCGGTGAAAAGATTGTCGTACTTGACATGTACACTCAATGGTATTTAAACTTTTTCTGCAGATGTTTAAATTCCATGTTTAAAGAAACTTTACAACTTTCAAATCTGCCAACTGAAGATGGTCTTTTTGGATAATATTATATGCAGGTGTGGTCCATGTAAAGTGATTGCCCCTAAATACAAAGCTTTATCAGAGAAGTACGAGGACGTTGTGTTTCTTAAGCTTGATTGCAATCCAGATAACCGGGTTTGTCTTCTGTTCTTTACCTGGTTTTGGTTTTCCCTAAACCAAGTATGAATTGAATCATAGTATAGCTAAGGATAACGTCAAACTAGGGGAAATGGTTTATCAGCACAAACCTATTGATACATTTTATTGGTGCAGCCATTGGCAAAGGAGCTAGGAATAAGAGTGGTTCCAACTTTCAAGATTTTCAAGGATAACAAGGTCGTCAAGGAAGTGACCGGTGCAAAATATGATGATCTGGTTGCAGCCATTGAAACAGCGAGATCTGTTGGTTCGGAATGAACCAGTCTCATGTCTTCTTTACCTTATAGTTTGGTTGTATGTAATATAAAATATGGTGTTATCTCTAACGGTGAGGAAACGTCAGCAAAAGATTATGTTGTTTTAGTATGTATAAATGTTTCAAGAAATTTGATCAATTAAAAGATTTATGATTTTATTTCCAAGAAAAAGCAAAGTTTTCAGTTCAGAGAAACCCCAAAGGCACATGATCCTCAACATAGGAGATTACATTACCGTATAACATACGCCACAAGTGAAAGGGATGTTTACATATCGTGGAACTTAGAATGAAACCTGAATGCCCAACAAAGCCATTAGCTGTGACACAAACTCTGGGTGTCCCGGCCATGCAGCCCCAGTTACTAGATTCCCGTCAGTGAAGCATCTGTGAATTGGATCTGGTTCTAACCAAGTTCCTCCTCCAAGTATCACGTTCAGTTTCACTGCTGGATAAGCAGTGCATTTCCTTCCCTGCATTTAGTGAATCAGGTCACAAAATAAAAACAGGAGAAATGTTGGAGCTACAAAAGAACAAGTACTGACCTTGAGGACACCAGCTGCAGCTAAGATCTGTTGTCCGTGGCAAATAGATGCAACTGGTTTCTCAGAATTCATGAACTCTTTAACTATGTTTAGGACATGTTCGTTTAAGGCCAGATATTCTGGAGCTCTGCCACCCGGAATAACCAGAGCATCATAACTGGGGGATTTTAGTCCATCAAAGTTAGTAGTTAAAGCAAAAGTGTGGCCTGGTTTTTCACTGTAAGTTTGGTCACCCTCAAAGTCATGGACTGCAGTTGGGCAGCGATCACCAGCCTTCTTCCCAGGACAAACCGCATCAACTTGACATCCTAAAGCTTGAAGAGACTGGAAAGGAACCTTGACTTCATAGTCCTCCATATAATCCTGCAAAGGTCATGTTTAAGGGACCCTAGTCTTGATATTTTCTACCAATAAACTCAGATGCCTATCGACCAGCTAAAGCCCCTGAGACTCGGACTTATGAAGTAGAATCTAAAACATGATCATAACCTAAACTAATGTAAAGAAACGGCTATTAATAACAATGTACCCAACAAAACAGTAAGGTAGCTTACCCCACAAAGAAACAAGATTCTTTTATCTGATCCAGTTATTTTACCGCCCAGAGCCTTGACAAAAAGCTGGATGAATTCAGGATGACCCTCATAAGTAGCAGCAGTAATCAAACTACCATCAACAACACAAACATCCGGAGTTGTTGGTTCCACCCACTTGGCACCTGCAGCAATAAGGGCAGGTCCAACAGGAGCATAAGCTGTGCACTTTCGACCATTAACTGTATCTGAGGCAGCCAAAATCAACTGCCCATGACAAATAGAGGCAATGGGCTTGCCAGATGTTGAGAACTCTTTAACCAAGTCAACAACAGATGCATTCATGGCCAGGTATTCTGGAGCACGTCCTCCTGGTATAACCAATCCATCATACTTGCTGAGGTCAACTTCATCAAAAGTTGCATTGAGTGTGAAATTGTGACCTCGTGACTCGGAATAGGTCTGCAAATGATCTTAAAAATATATATCAGAAAAGTGGTTGGCACAGCTTATCAAACTGCGCTAAGAGTAAAAACCAATCCGAGAACAATACAATTTGACGACTTGGAAAATACAACAATGGAAAGATACTGAACATGAAACAATACTTAATCATCTAATTCGACAGCTCAATTTGAAATGAAGCGTTTCTAAATTAAGTTTTAAATAGAGATCACGACGCAGCTAAACATGGAGATGGAGAGTGAAAGAAACCTGGTGGCCACAGAAATCGTGAATAGCGGTGGGGCAAGAGTCACCAGCCTTCTTCCCGGGGCAAACGGTGTGGACTGTGACTCCGAAAGCTTGCAGAGCTTGGAACGGGACCATCACCTGAAAAATGAAGTCACAAGCGAAATTTGTTATAAGAGTAGGACATAGTATAAAAAGCAACTAGTAGCAGAGGAAGAAGATGACCTCGTAGTCTTCCATGTAGTCACCGCACAAGATCAAGACAGTTCTCGAGTTCGCCATTTTCAGAGAGGGTGGAGATGATTCTGCTGTGCACGTGTTTTAATTTGGAGAGAGATGTGACTCTTGAGTGAGGATCTGCTAACGTGTGGTCTTATTCTCCCACGAATGCGATAATTGAAAATAAAATGAAAAGACGTGAACGGCAGGATTCGAACCTGCGCGGGCAGAGCCCACATGATTTCTAGTCATGCCCGATAACCACTCCGGCACGTCCACTTATATGTACATTCTTGTCTATTATATTTAGATATAGAAAAGAAATTTGAATAATGCACACTGAGGTCAACGAAAGCTGCCAACTAAAAGAAGTAAAACCAAAAGAAATCCAAATCGATCTAAAGGTAATAACAACAATACCACTGAACCAAAAAAACAGTGATGAACTTGGTGACCAATCTCTTCACTTAAAAGGTCCCAAAATAATATCCATATATTGTTATCTGATACAAAGCAACATTTGTGATGTTTCCATCTTTCGTCCTCTGAATCACATTGCTGATATGAATAACTGAATTCTCGCCTGTCCTCGTTCCTTCTCCTCTGCTCCATCAAGATCTCCAATGTTGTCATGATATTCCTGCCAGCAACAAAATATCAAAGTGTGGCCACAGCAAGTTCTATAGCACTAACCCGGAGCCAAAATCTACTACTTGCCAAGTCGATGTTGGTCTCAGTGAATCAATTTGTTTAAAAGTTAAACCGTATCAAGTTGAGGTACTAATTAATTGGCCTGGAGACTACTATTTAGACGAGGTACGAGAAAAGAACCTGAAGAATCTGCTTGACGTCACTTTTACTAAGCTTCTGTTGCTTCAATAGCAGTTCGATCCGTGCTCTCATTCCAGAATGCCTAAAGTATTGATCACAAATTAGTTCGTCTGAAAATTAGTTCATCTTTTCTGGAGGGTGTTTTTAAGGGCGGGACTTACTCAGAACACCAAATGTGGCCCAGAATTACAGCAACAAGCTACAATGTCAGAGCAAACATTACTGAATATGAAGAACAAATAGAGAAAAAAAAAGAGTAAAAAAAGTGCAGAGGTATGTATAAGTGTGTAATGTAGTATATATATATATACACATATGAGGCACTTTTTCCATATCCCAGTCCAGATGATAATACAGATACGAAACTGGTTAAACTAAACTTAGTCGAACCTGAAGACTATATAGGCCTGATTCTAGCTTCCGATTATATTTTTCATCTTCATCCAACTGGAGAGTAGAACAGTAGAATCAGTTCATAAATTAAAAGATTTAAGCTCGGATTGTAAATAACAAAACTATACTAATGAGAAAGTGACTTACCTCAAGGTCATCAAGCTCAAGTTGGTCTAGCCTCTCGGCCTCTGATCTAACCCTATCTGAGTATCTGCAAAGTGCAACCAACAATAATAGAGAGAACACAACTTAGAAATAGGTAGTAGTGAATGGCAATTGCATTCCACCACTCCATTGAGGAGATATGTAACAGCGCTATAACAAAGGGGTGTTGAGTCTTTAATTAGATGCTCAGAATCGTATTGCTGATGAGAAAAAACACATATCTTACCTCATATATAGTTCCATAAGGCGGTCAATTTTCTCATATTCATTTTCAACGAACTTGCTTAACAAACGGTCTCTTCTAGAACCCCTTAGAATCCCAGCTGAGAGATACAGTCAACCGCCATGAACCAAAAAATTAGTATCAAGAACATACAAAGAAAACACCTTATCTTTACATGAACATATGGCTTGCCTTCTTACCAAATAATGATGCAACCAGCGAAATAACCCGTTCCTCTAGCTCCTCCTTATACCGTTCCCTTTTGATCCTCTTGTTTAGCGGAATCTAAGCATTTAAAGAACTAACAAAATCACTATACAAGAACGCCTCAAAATCTCCTGTTTCACATTACTTTGATAATAGCAAGCATTTTCTAAAGAAAGATACATAATTTAAAACTAATTAAAAGACCTAGAGAGTCTGTAAAGATACTAAGAAGAATGGGATTGAAAAACTTGCCTTACCCATGAAAGCAGCAAACGCTGTTTTCAGTCCCATAACATCCACAAACCTCTCACATGCAGGTGGATAATTAGTCATGGCGAAGTCTAGAGCCCGGATTGCAGACCCGTAAGCATATTTCTTCTGTTTCATGATAATAATCATCAGCTCAACACCTTCTGCAGTCACAAACCTCTCTTTGTTCTCCAATGGCATTAAGAGGCAACACAAACAATCAAACAGATTCTCTAACATCTCTTCCTCGTCCGGAGTTTTGGGATCCTTCGACTTATACATGGCCACACCTTCAAGAACAGCGTCTACACCATTCATCTGCCCTAACCGCTTCTGATTCGCTGTGCTATTTTGTAGCAGAATAGCCAGAATCTCAGACGCATACTGCTTGATTCCCTCAAATTCCCTCACCTTAATCTTCACCAGAAGCCACCGTAATAGCTTCGTCCGTTCACACACCAATTCAGCTACAGCTGGCTTCACTTCCACCAAATTCTCAATCACCGTCAACGTTGCGTATATAGCCGTAGCTTCATCTGAATCTGCCTCAGATAAACGATTCATATTCTGAACCAAGAGCTCGAGCACGTTGTTTTCAACCAGCGCGTCGACTAACACACGCGCCGGCTCATCGTTATCCTCTAGTGCATCTTCATCAGTCAGATCCTGAAGAAGCTGAACAACATCGTTGGCGATATCGGCGTTTTCATGGGAGAGGAGATTCACAATCGAAGGAACCGTATTAGAGGCAACAAGCTCGGGGTAAAGCTCCGGAGCTCCAGCTAGAACCTTGAGCTTCTGAAGATCGTCGTGTAGGTCAACCTCTGAGTCAGCGAACTTTTCGGGATTCTCCACATACTTGAGCCGAGCAGCTATGTTATCCCTAAGACGTCGCTCGAAAGAGAGAACAAGCTTTTTTAGGGTTTTAAGATCAAGCGCCTCTACTGCATTATGCGAAGATTTCTCAAGTGCTTCAAGGAGAGAAAGATCTACACTATTAGCTTCGTAACCGTCTGAGCCTCGATACGCCGGCGGCGAGTCCTCTCCGGTGTCGATTGCTTTCCGTTTTCTGGCATGATTTGAGACTTCCATGGTTATACTCTTGTCACTCTCAGACGTGATTTTCGTTTATAGGCTTAAAAAGAGAGGTGCAGTGTCTAGATTTTAAGTTGGGCTTTAATTTAATTATTTTTATGTTAGGCCCAATTAGGTAACGGTGTCGTTTTATGAGGAGCTCTCTTAATTTTTTTTTTTTTTTTTAAATTGATACTTTATACAAGGAATACGAAGATTGAAATTGAAAACCCACACAGTAGGCAAAATCAGAGATTCTTTGTCTGACGCGTAATCTCTAATTTCTGGTTCTCCGTTCGTCGGCGGGAGAAAAGGGAAAAGATGGGATTTATCTCCCACAAAATCTCCAGAGATGAAGTGAAACCAGGCGATCACATCTATTCATGGCGTCAGGCCTATCTTTACGCTCATCACGGTACCATCTCTCTCTTTCTAATTTCCTATTTATGGATACATACATTGACACTAATGGTGATGCGAGATGATTCTGTTTTCAAATGTACCTGTCTCAATTCTATTTACTGTTGAGATTCAAAATTGAGGAAGATTAATTATGATATTTCTGTTTTGATTTGATCAAAATTAGATATAAGGTTTAAGAAATTTATATGATTGTGATTGTTGTAAGGGAATGTGGTAGAACATTTCTCTGTAACTTAATCTTAATTTCTCAAGTGTTGTGTTTAGACTCGATTGAGAGGCTCATTTCTCATAGCTTAATCCAGATTTTAGGATCTGGAATTCATTCTGCACAACTTATGTCGGTGATTAGGCCTGAATTTTGCAATGTGATTATTGTGAAACCTGCTCTTATCAGATATGCATCTAGTCTTCCCTTCGAATCATTACTTTTTTATGGATAAAAGTGTGGCTTTTACCTCTCTCTTCTAGGTTCGCTTGGTATGGCTATTGGCTTTTGCAACATTTTAAACATTTTTGGGATCTTTTGTTTGTGCTGTAATATGCTAACTTTTATGTGTATGATTTGCAGGGATCTATGTCGGTGAGGGACAAGTCAATCATTTCACTCGTGGGGATGGTCAAGAGACTGGAACTGGAACTTTCTTGGACAATATCCTTGTTAGTTCATCCACAAATCATGGAGACAACCCGTGTCCTAATTGTGGAGATAGATCCAAGATTGGTGGTGTAGTCTCGTCTTGTCTTGACTGCTTTCTCGCTGGAGGTGACCTCTACCTCTTCGAGTACAGTGTCTCTCCTGCTATTTTCCTTGCCAAACCTAGAGGTGGCATATGCACAATTGCAGCTTCAGATCCTCCAGAAGAAGCCATTTACCGTGCAAACTTCCTCCTGCAAAATGGTTTTGGTGTTTACAATGTTTTCAAGAACAATTGTGAAGATTTTGCCATCTACTGCAAAACTGGTTTGCTGGTGGCAAACACCGACGTGGGAAGGAGTGGTCAAGCCGCTACAATGGTTGCAGCTGCCAGCGTTATTCTGTCTTCACCTCTCAGGTTTGTAGCTGGATTTGGTAGTCTGGCTGTGGCTGGCTGTGGTATGTACTGTGTTGGTCGCTTGGTTTCAGACATAGGCATGCGATGGGATGTGAGCAAGGTGCCTGTGGAGAGACTAGTTGCTGATATGGATGATATGGTTGGGATGGATAGCCAACCAGAGGCCAACAAGACAAGTTAACCAGGAATAATTCAGACCTGTCATTCCAGATTGGTCTGGTTTGGGAGTATGAGTGATCTGGTATTGTAATTGCTGTGGAGGCAGTAAGAGATTCTTACTGCTTTATCTAATTGTGCAACTTCGTGTGTTATATTAATATGAAAGCTTTGCTTATGGTTTAACAGTGACCTATGATTATTCACTTTATTATATACAATGTAAATCAAACATAATGATGTTTTTACATTCATAACAAGCTGGAAATGCAGGAGAGAAAATCTCAGTCGTTGACTTCCGGAAAGTTCACTAAGTATATAGCAACCAATGTGACGGCTGCTCCCACCAGTTGCAATGAGGAGAAAGTCTCATCAAGGTAAAGATACCTGTGTCCTAACCAAACATATCAGTATACAAACCAAATACTTAAAGAAATTTGTAATCAGAATCATGGATTTGTGGTTTGCTGACTTTGGTCTTACCCAAAGATTGAAGCAAACATTGGTGTCAAGAAGGTGAGTGAGCTGAGTTTGGTCAAGCTTCCTACCAAAAACAAAAGAAAAATCATAAAAGCATCAGTAATCTGTAATCCGAAGCAGCAATACACTACCACGACAGGGTAGCAAAACAGAACCTTTAGTAGCACTGTAGAAGTAAACACCATAGCTAACTGCGCTGCCAAAAATGGATGTGTAGAGAAGAGATATGACATCATTTGTCGATAGCTCTTGAAGACTGCCGTTAAAAATTGGGTCATGGTTTATAATGGAAATCGCCAAAAGAGGAATGCCACCAATAACCATATGCTGCAGATAAAATTAGAGACATGTTTAATTTAGTTCTTGTAAGAAAAATTCTTAGAGACAAGCCATTGAACATAAATGGGGACAAGTAAGGTTTGAAAGAGACGAGCAATCATTACCCAACCAGTAGCCATAATTGGATCAGAGTATTTTGAGACCCATCTAACCATCACAGTGCCAATAGCCATGCTTTGAGCTGCAAGAAGCATCCACCACTCTCCACTTCCCCACAAGGAAAAGTTATTGCCATCTGAAGTAACTGATGGAACCTGAATCAGACATTTCCTCAAGTATCAAGAACACTATCAAAATACTAGCTAGTACTTTGGTTTAGAGAAATGGTTAAGTTATATATTACCTCAAGAAGCAAAAGTCCAGCAACACCAAGAAGCAAACCTCCAGCTCTCACTATTCCAATGGATTCACCAAATAGAAAAGATGCTAATACAGCTACAGTCAGTGGCTGCGAATCAATTATAACCTGCAACCCAACAGATTTCTCAATTGTTGTATCAGACTGAGAGAATACAAAAGATTAAGAGTAGAGTATAGAAAACAACTTACACTTCCTAAACCAGCAGAAGTTCTCTGTAATCCTTGAGCAAGAAATCCCTGAACCAACCATCATCATTCAGACAATGAACCCATCTTATAAGAGTTGAGGTAAGTAAAAGCAGACCTGGAAACAAGTGGCATCGACAAGAGCAAAGAGAGCAATAGAGAGCCAAGCATTGATTCCTTTAGGCAAAGGTCTGCCTCTGTAAACAGCAAACGCAACAAGCAATAAACCAGCCGGAATTAACCGAAACGCAGCCACGAAGAAAGGACCAGTAATAGGTAATACTTCTTTCATTGCCACCATCGCTGTTCCCCAGAAAAAGAATGGTGAAATCAGAACCGTCCATTCAAGCAACGATCCTTCTCTGCCGTTTAAGATTCCGGAGCTCTGATTCTCTTCTACTTCTCCGTTATAAACACACTCTACGTCTGATCCCATTCCGACACAATCTACAGACGATGATGATTCAGTCTCTTCAGTGTTTCTGTTGCTTGTAGTGCTTCTTCGGACAACGTAATCGCCATAGATTCGACGTTTAGAGATCGAAACGGTGACCAAACTATGCTTCGAGTCAAATCTGCTTGATTTATTCAGAGTATTGAATGGATAGTTAGAACAGTTCGTACTCACTCGTCTAGTAAGATACAAGCAAGTGTTAGGAGAAGAAAAGAAGCAAGTAGTAGAAGAAGAAAAAGAAGAAGAAGAAGCAGCAGCAATGGCCGGCCATGGCCACTCCATTGTTGCTTGTGTTTTAGAACAAGAGAGATAAAATTTTGTATCTTTTCGAGTTTAACAGAGAATTAATGACCACACATTTTTAGTTTTTTTAATTCTTTTGAACAAAAAAAATTGAGTTTTGTTTTCATCGGACCAACGAAAGATCATTAAACCCTAAACCCAAATCTCTCCTAACCGTCTCTTAACCGGATCTTAACCGAAGCAACGAGCTAAGCACCAAAGAGAACACTTGCAACGAAACCAACATCAATAACAAAACAGCCGCAGAAAAAGTAAGAATCTGCCAAGAACCATAAACATATATCTCAACTAATCTTCCGATCTTCACTTTCCACCTTCCGGTATAGTAACGGTTAACATCCTCGATAGTCTTATCCAAAAACCCAACTTTGGTCAACCTCACAGATTTGCTCATACCATTCCACATCTCTGCTGCTTCTTGATCACTCTTGAGACGGCTCACTAAAACACCTTGTTCTCTAAGCAACCTAACGTCTTCTTCTGAATCGATTATTCCGTTAATTAGCTCTGTGTAACGAGTGAACACTAAAGGTCCTGAATTGTTTGAAGCTTCGTAAGCTACGAGGTTTCTAAGAATGGTTTCTGTGTTGATGTCTAGGTTTATTACAGGGAGGTGAAATTGACCAGAGTTTGAATCGAATGTTACTGTTGAAATGTTACCGTTTGTTGTTGGTTTGAATCGGACACCGGCTTTGTAAAGATCAGAGACTGATGGGATTGTGAGTTCTTCTACCAGAGGAGGTTTTTCATTGTCCTGAATCGAAATCATCGATGATGACTCTTGTCTTGTTGTTGTTGTTGTTGCTTCGTTTTCTTGTCTTGTGAAGAGATAATCAGCTGAAAATTTCAGAGCAATGAATCCAGGAAGGTTCGATATGATTCTCAATGGGAGTCTGAAGAACAAATCCACGGGTTTAGCTGCAAAAGCTCTTTTGAATTGGTTCTTAATCTCTTTTAGAAACCTAATTGCTCTGTTTCCGCCATTGTCATCTGCTCTGTTTTCTTCTTCGAGCTCTTCTTCATCTTCGATCCTTGGAACGATCATCTGATACAAGAAATCTAAGATATGATTGTAGTCATGAAATTTAGCCTTCAAGAACTCACCATCGTAGAATTTGATAACGAGAGGAGAGAGATCTCTGCATAATTCCGTAAGAACAGAGACCAACAGATCATCAGCTGATTCCATGGATTCAAGCTGAAACTCAAGTGTTTTCCTCAAAATGAAAAGTGGGATTTGGTTCTCGATCATCATTATATCTCTAAGAATCTCGTTATGCCCTACTCTATTAATCAAAGTTTCCATTTTTCTGAAACTGTAAATCTTAAGAAACTCAATCAAGAACGACGAGTCTACGGCCATTATCCACAAGAGAGTCTCTCCATTAAACACGATATACTTATGATAGCAAGCTCGAATCTTGATCTCCACGGATCGAAAATTCTCAACAAGGTCATGAAACTTAAAAGATTTATATTGATTTCGAATTTTTCTAGCGATCATTAGTTTATACCTCTCCATTTCGTGAAGCTCTGGTTTTAGGCAGTGATAAGGTCCTATCGAAACTCTCTGAGGCGTGTATGAATCTGGATGGCTACACATTAAAGCTTTAGGTACAGTGAAAATGCTGACTGTAACTTGTTCGAGATCGTGCTCTTCGATCTCTGCATCTATAGATTTCCGGACATTGATAACCCATCGAGTTTCGTCAAAGCTGTGTTGCTCTGTTGGTGAAATTATTGTTTTTTTTGGTAACATGATTTTAAATTTTAGAAGTAGCACAGGATTTTGAACCGAATCTTTCTTCTTTTTTCAATATTAGAGTAAAACAGTAGAAGAAGAAACAGTTTTTGTTGTCTGTAGGTTACTTATTGTTCATATAAGAAGACTTTACTCTGTTTCAGTTGTATTTAAACGGTCTTTTAAGTTTCATATTTGTTGAATTATTGTTGTTGTAATAAAACGGTCAGTTTCGGTTTTTATCACTTATTTGGTTCGGTTCAGTTTAGCAGACCAAACCTCACGAACGTTTGCTATCTAATGAAAACTTATCCGAGTTCAGGATAAAAATATCCTCGTCTGGGGATAAAAAATATGAAGACAACTAGGCCCAATGGGCCTGCCATCTTGTTAAAAATCTACTGTCACACTCTGTTCGTGTCATCATGTGATCGATCTGTCGGCGTCACTTCTGTAAACCCCAACGGTCATATTTGGAAAATCCGACCGTTTGAATCTCTCTATATAAACAAATTCTGAGTCTTAGATTTTTCTTCAAACTCATCGAAATCACAAGATCACAATCACAAGCTATCCTCTTCTTCTCAAATCTCAAGGTCCAAAATTTTCTGTAACCCAATTCAGAAAAATCCAACATCATGGGTTTAATTCCTCAACCACAAGAATCAATTCAAGAATCTCACTTTTACACCCACAAAATCTTCCTCTTCTCAAATTACATCCTCCTTGGTGCATCCTCAAGTTGCATCTTCCTCACACTCTCTCTCCGTTTAATCCCTTCACTCTGCGGTTTCTTTCTCATCCTCCTCCATGCCACCACAATTGCAGCTGCTGTCTCTGGCTGTGCAGCTGCATCCTACGGTAAGAACCGATGGTATGCAGCACACATGATTGCAACTGTTCTCACCGCCATTTTCCAAGGCTCAGTCTCTGTTCTCATCTTCACCAACACTTCTAATTTCCTTGAGAGTCTTAACTCTTATGTCCGTGAAAAAGAAGCGTCTATGATCTTGAAACTAGCTGGAGGGCTCTGTGTTGTGATCTTTTGCCTTGAGTGGATGGTTCTTGTTCTTGCCTTCTTTTTGAAGTACTATGCTTATGTCGATGGCGATGGTAACAACAATGGAGTTGCTATGAGGAGGACTGGCAAGGTTCAGAGTGAAGAGACATTCAAGGATTCGCCATGGTCGATTCAAGTTTGAACAAAAAAGTGACTTCTTGTAATGATTTCGGTTGAGGGGACAGTTTGTATCAAATGTTATGTTTGATCTGTTTTTAGGGGTTTGGTTTGTAATGTACTGAAAAATTCATAATTTCCGATTTCATTTGGTAAAGTAAAAAAAAATGGTTAACAAGCAAGACAAAAATGGTGGAGAGATAACATTATTTAGAACTCTGATACAACAAAAAAGCAAATAAAAAACGTGAAGCAAACTCTTTAGTCTTTTCTTGGTAAGCAGACATTAACACTAAGAACACTCAAAACACCTTTCTTTGTTCTAGACTGATTCAAACACGAAGCATAACTTTATCTACAATGTTCAGTATAAAACAAAACATATTCAAATGAACTTTCGTGGTCTTAAAACTGTTGCTGCGTTGGTGAAGAACTTTATGGCTTTACTTTTGGGATAGTTGTGTAGTAAATTCTTAAGCCCTGATCTCTCGACCAAAAATCCAGCTGAATGGAACGTTTTTGGCAGCTTGTTTGGCTCTTCCTTGAGCTCTCTCCTCAATTTTGCGGATTCTTGTGGGTAGTCCGCAAACAAAGTCCTGTAAAAGGCAATGATAGAACCAGATTGCAAGTTAAGGTTTCCATCAGATATTCAAATACACAAAACAGATCAAGAAATATATCTAATATAGTATTCATGACCAAAAACGACCAAGAGAGTATGAGAACTGAGAAGTATACATAAAGTTGGAGATTTCATTAGAAAGGTTTATGGAGGTAGTTTACCTGGGCCCTGTGTCCTTCACTAGAAAGGCCTGATAAAGTCTCTACGTTCCAACGTTCAACAAGAAACTCCAAAATATCAGCATAGTCCTTGGCAGTGTAGACACCGAGCCTCTGGGCAACAGTTGAGAAGTGCTCAAACAGGTTATCATCTTGGCCATCATACATTAAATGTGCAGGCATTGAGATCTTTTTCTTCATCATATCAGCCAATCCCAAGATTGTGCCATCAGGATCAATTTCAAAGAGCTTCTCTACAATCTTGGTGTAAGCAGTTTCATGACGTTTCTCATCAGCAGCAATGGTCCCGCATATCTGCGCAAGTTTCAAATCTCCACGATCTTTAGCCAGTCTGGCAGTGTTTCCATGGGAGATGAAGGTCGCTCTTTCTTGAAAGGAAGTATAGATGAAACCCAAGTAAGGGTTGTTTTCAGTTTTTGGATCCTAAAATGATAAAGACAATCAATTATCTACAGAAGTGTAGGAAGACAAAACTATGAAGAATCGCTTCAATTCTATATTCAGAACTTGAAACATAAACTATGCATATGTTCTTAACAAGTAGATTTGCAATTAGTCATTGTGAAGTCAATTTAAGCTTTACTTAGAAATGACAAGATAAATTCCAAAACAAGTAAAAACCCCTAACTATTCAGTTTAAATAACCAGACAATGATTCTATTCCCATCCTCAAACACTAAAATCTAGAGAGAAAATGCAATTTCAGGGCATTAGAGCTAAAACCAAAAATAAAGAATCGGGCGAGCTCAGCTTACCATTCCAGAACCAATCAGGTACTGAATAGTCTTTTCAATCTGCCTCATGTCAACTCGACCAGATAAATAAAGATACTTGTTAAGAAGATCACCATGTCTATTCTCCTCAGCAGTCCAAGCCCTAGTCCATATAGCCCAAGGAGTAGGACTTGCTCCTGTCTCATCCCTAACACCATCTAATGTGTTCAACATTGTCTGGTAAGTGGGTAGTGCTTCTTCAGTGATCATATCTCCAACAAGAACCACAAAATAGTCATCAGGAAGTTCATTACATCTTTCCCTTAACTCCTTGACTTGGTCATAGAATCCTTCTGAATCAGCTTCTGGGAGAAAATCAGTAGGCTGCCATGATTTCTCAACAGGTTTTAAATAAGTCAACAAGGTTTGATCAGCCCATCCTTCTAAGGACTTAAAGATCTCTAACTTTTGAGGCGGCATTGAATGTTTAACTTGGACATGCACTTCTCTAGGTGGTATATACAGCTTCCTTCCATTCGTAACCTCACTGTAATCAACCAAATAAAGTTTCTTATGATAATCAAACAAGAGAACAAATCGAATATGAAAGATATTCAAAAAACATAAAACAATTTCATGCATGCGCTATAGAAAGAAAAATATATTAGCAAATTTTTTTTGATGAAAACAGGAAACTGGATCAAACGAAGCCGGATATTTTGAGATGAAGCGATTAAATTAAACTCACGTAGTGGCAGAGCGAATCGTAGAAGCCATGAGAACTCTGGAAGATCTGGATCTCTTAACTTGACAAGGACGATTGACGTAAGATGATGGGGAAACGACGATCCGATCCATAAACAAAGCCATTTCTTCTCTAACAAGCCTCAATCACTTGAAAAAGTAATCAAATGAGCTCCAGTAACGAAAAACAGATCCCAGATTTTTTTTGTTTAAATGTCGATTATTTCTATGCTGTGCTGTGTACACTGTGGAAAAAGGAAAGAAGACGACGAAAATGTGAATAAAACCTTTAGACATTTAATTGTACCCCTTTTGGTTCTCTAGAATATCCCTCAGCTACAGTTCTAATTACTTCTATACCCCTTCTTTCAGATATTTTCTTTGCTTTTTTGACAGGCCCATGGGCCGTATGTTATATAACCCAGTGCTTGGAGTCCAATGTAAGATCTGTTAGCGTACTTGAGTCTTGACAAATATTTTCTAAGCTCGTTTTATAAGGCCCATGGGCTGATTACTCATATTATAAACTAATAACGTTTTATAGTCCAATCAATAAAACGCAAAATCGTTAGTCGTTTTATATATATATCATCAGTTACGTAAGTTACAGTTTGTTTATTTTATCTCCTTTTACAGTTCAACTTCTGAACCATAGACCATCGCTAAAAGAAACGGAAGGTTTAGAGCCAAGTTTGATGACTCTATCGTTGTCCCAAGAAACGACCAAACCAGCTTCATAGTTTTTACATCTCAACCTCTACCAATTTCTAAGTTTTCCTCTATTCAATAAAGATTAAAGAGCGACAAAGTTTTAAACTTAACCATCTTGCAAGTATAATTATTTATTAAGTACTCATATTTTTAGGTGATTGTTCGAATAAAATTTTGACTATAATTTAAGGTTACTATTAGAAAATCATACTAGTAGATTTGCCACTTCAAAAATCCTATTCAAAATCTAAAAGATTATATACCTTTTTTTTTTTTTTTGGTTTTA
>ASXC01023953.1:0-16994 GCA_000411055.1 Leavenworthia alabamica
GTCTGAGAAAACGGTTCGGTAAAAAATAGTTGAAATTAATCGGAGTAGGAGCACAAAGGCTCATTGAACGCGGCGTTGAGTCCTCGGAGAACCAGCTAACAGCGGTTTCTCTGGAAGCCGATCTGAAAGTTTGGGCGGTCGGCGACAATCGATTTGCAACATAGCAACATTCTGGTTCGCATGAAGAACACGTGTCCCGGAGTTGCCAGCGTGTTATTCATGATGTTGGGTTCGGTCAAGAGCCCATTAATGTAATAACTAGAATGGTTCAAATTGGACCTTTGTAATTCGGAACAATGTAATTGGACCTAATAGCTTTTCTTTAATAACTCTCTATGGTTGGTAATTTTAAGTTAATTGTTGTAAAATATTTTATGATAATTTAGTAAAGAGGATTAAATAAGTAGAAGAATGTAGATAGTGCGGTTGTGGTTTATGGAGAAGAGAAAGGTTAATGAAACCAACATATTTTAAAGGGAAAGCCCATTTCCCGACATTGAAGCCTAGTTGTCCACATACACACATCAAACTACGATTCGATTCGATTCTTACTTGCTACCCTTTTTGCTTCTTCCTCTTCTTCTTCTTCATTTTCGTAACTCTCTCTATCTGATTCTTTCAATTTTATGTTATCCAAGGGCTGAGTCTACACAGAGCGATTTGAGATTAGATAGAGATAGAGAGAGAGAGATCTGTTTATGTGGGCATTTATCAAGTTCACATTTTTTGGGTAAAAGGAGATATTTTTCCATAAGGGATCATCTTTCATCTGGGATTCATTATTAATATTTGATATTTCTCTCAAAAGTGGCGATATTTGTTGAAGAAACTGGCGATATTACAAGCGATTTTGAAATATCTGAAGCTAATCAAAATAAGAAGAGGCATGGCTCCTACAGGGAACGGGCCATTAATACCAATTCTAGGTTTCCTTACATGTGTGGCTTTTATCTATCTTTCATTTGGTGATTTGTGGTTTAGTTACAAAGGAGAAATCGAGTTAGGGTTCGTTAAACGCAATGGAACACAGTTCCTAGTTGATGGTAAGATTCTATATGTCAATGGTTGGAACTCGTATTGGTTCATGGATCATGCTGTCAATGATCATAGTAGACACCGTGTCGGTGCTATGCTTGAAGCTGGAGCCAAAATGGGTCTCACTGTTTGTAGAACTTGGGCTTTTAATGATGGAGGTTACAATGCTCTTCAGATCTCTCCTGGTAGATTTGATGAACGAGTCTTCAAGGTATTTTTATCTATACTTGGAAACTTTTGCAATTACAGATCTTTTTTGAGCAAGTTGTATATTAAGAAAAGTTTTAACTAGAAATGCCAATGCAGATGATAATATATAGAAAAAGGACAATGCATTTACTTACTACTACTTTCTGCATTTGCTATCAATAGTTTACAATGCCATGGTACATATTGTTTTTGATCCTGTTCTCAATCCTACTAAGCCTGTACAATGTTAATCTTCCTTATAAACTGATATGTTCTCTCTCACTTAACGAAGTTTATATAAACGTGGTCATCAGGCCTTGGATCATGTAATTGCAGAGGCTAAAACACATGGTGTGAGGTTGCTTCTTAGTTTAGTGAATAACTTACAAGCGTATGGAGGGAAGACTCAGTACGTTAATTGGGCATGGCAAGAAGGTGTAGGCCTCAGCTCTTCTAATGATTCCTTCTTCTTTGACCCATCTATCCGTAGATACTTCAAGAATTATCTCACAGTATGTATTTTATCCTTATCTCTAACTTGGATATTTAATTCAGAAATACACAAGATAGATGCTACGAAACTTGGATAGGCTAAGCTTGGAAATTACTCCATTTGCCAGGTGCTGCTCACTCGCAAAAACTCTTTAACTGGGATCGAGTACAGAAACGACCCTACAATTTTTGCATGGGAGTTGATAAACGAGCCTCGGTGCATGTCTGATATCTCAGGGAATACACTACAAGTGAGTCTTCTCCTTCAGTTTGGTGGTTTCTTTTCCGACATCTAACCATTAGTAATTGTTGAAAACTTAGTAATGTTACTCTTGTGGTTTCTTTTTCTGGTTTGTGGATACAAAGGACTGGATTAACGAAATGACAACTTTCATTAAATCAATTGACAACAAGCATCTTCTAACCGTAGGCTTGGAAGGGTTCTACGGCCCCTATAGCCCAAAACGGTTGACAGTTAACCCAGAACGGTGGGCCTCTGAGCTTGGATCAGATTTTGTTAGAAACTCTGAATCCCCAAACATAGATTTTGCATCGGTTCATATCTACCCTGATCACTGGTAAGACAAGCCTCTATTGACAAGTGTGTTTGTAATTCTTTTTGTAAAAATCGGAACTTTGGCAGGTTTCATGATAAACGGTTTGAAGAAAAACTCAAGTTTGTGGTGAAATGGATGCTATCTCACATTGAAGATGGGGACAAGGAACTGAAGAAGCCTGTTCTGTTCACAGAGTTTGGGCTCTCAAATCTGAACAAAGACTACCAGCCATGGCAGAGGGATAGATTCTACAGAACCATATTTGACGTTGTTTACAAATCAGCCAAGAGAAGAGGGTCTGGTGCAGGAACATTGGTGTGGCAGTTTTTGATACAAGGAATGGAAAAGTTCAACGATGACTTTGGGATTGTCCCATGGGAACAAGATACGATTCAAAGATTAATGATAGAGCAATCTTGTAGATTGAATCAGGTCACTGGACGCCATCTTTTGGACAAGAAGTCTATAGATATGTGTTCCCATAGACCATGAGAATATTTTGTTCTTTTGTTCTTGCCACTCATGTGGCCCATATATATATATGCAAACTCACATATCATATAGTAAATTTAAAGTTTTTTTTTCTTTTTGTTTGATTTGACCTGTAAATCATCTGATCAAAGTCAATAGAATGTTGAATCTAAAAATCTAACGCTTAAGAAGATCATTGATGATACTACTACAGACGACGAAGATAAAATTATAAGCTTTGAATCAAAGTAACCAATTTGTATATTTGATCCTCTAACTTGTTATTTATTCTAATTTTGTCCCGTTTCTTTAACAGTAAGTGATTTATAACCAAAAGTTTCTCAAAAATTGACAAATTTCGTCAGGCTAACGACAAGGGTAAAACGATGACGGCTAGTCAGTTTCTCAATCTGATCCCCAAAGCATCTCTTCTTCCTCAACTGAGAATCTTGAGTTCATCGAAAACTGTTGAGTCAGTAACAAATCTCAGATTTGATTCCGTCTCACTTTCTCTCAAGTCAAATGGAAGAACCCATCATCGGAGACGAAATCTCAGTATCCGATCCGTGTTTACAGGAATCGTGGAGGAAATGGGAGAAGTTAAGAACTTGGGAATGGCCAATCACGGCGGATTTGATCTGAAAATAGGCGCAAGAGTGGTACTTGAAGACGTGAAGCTCGGTGACAGCATTGCAGTGAACGGGACTTGCTTAACAGTGACAGAGTTTAACAGAGAGGAATTCACCGTAGGTTTATCACCAGAGACGCTTAGAAAAACATCTCTAGAGGAATTGGAGAGAGGATCTCAGGTGAATCTGGAGCGTGCATTGCAGCCGATAAGTCGGATGGGTGGACACGTGGTGCAGGGACACGTGGATGGGACGGGATTGATAGTATCAATGGAAGTGGAAGGAGATTCATTGTGGGTGAAGGTGAAAGCTGATAAGGGTTTGTTGAAATATATTGTGCCTAAAGGGTTTGTGGCCGTTGATGGGACAAGTTTGACTGTGGTTGATGTGTTTGATGAAGAGAGTTGTTTTAATTTTATGATGGTTGCTTATACACAGCAAAAGGTTGTGATTCCTAGTAAGAGAATTGGGCAAAAAGTGAACCTTGAGGTTGATATCATGGGGAAATATGTTGAGAGGCTTCTCACTAGTGGTGGTTTCTCCATCAACATGCCTGAGGTAACTAAATAACTTAAAAGTCTTTTTTTCTAGGTTTTGATGTGGAGGATAGTAATGGATAATAATGATCTTCCATGAGGGTATCCTTTGATCTTTTTAAAGTCACTTTGCATAGATAAATAGAAGAACTTGTTCCTTGTGTTCTGTAATCTGAATGGGGCATTGCATTTGGGGAACTTATTGTTGTTGTATGAGTTACAGGAAAAGAAGGAATGATGATTAGATTGGACTTGGGAGAATTTGAAGGGCAGAGTTTGACCTCTTGGTTCTATGTAAGATGGATCATTTGTTTATTTGTATTGATGCTAGTGAGATGATGAAACTCATAGACATTTGTATAATAAACCCAAGAAGGAGCCCTTTTTAAAAATTTGCTTGTGGTTATGAGTCGAATATATAAACACCAACGAAGGTTGAATGAGTTCATTTTGTATTATGATTATGAATTTATGATATTCAATTAACAAAAGTCACCTGATAATCATTTTCATGTCTACACTAGTACAAGGATGAGGATGAGGCTTCAGAAGAGTATCATTCACTCACTTGCTCACAGCAAAAAAAATTAATTTAGGCAAAGATATGAAACATCATCACAAATTTCATCAAATGTATAATAAAACTAATCCTCAGTTACATTTAGTTATTGTAAAAGGTTTATGTAGGCACAATTTTATAATCAGGAAAAACAAAAGGAGAACTAAGGTTTCACACTAATTTAATACTCAAACAATGTAGGAAAACTGTTTCGATCATCACCAAACTCACAAATATTTAACAGAAACACAACTACAAGACAACATCATGCCATGAAAATACACAAGTATAGAGCTTTGATACTAAAATTGACAGATGAATGATTTTAAAAAAAAATGCTCATTGGTTTCTGGTTCAGAGAAGATCACAAGCCTAATTTATTTAACAACAAACAAAAAAAGTTATCCCTCAACTGAGTACTGATGATTTTATTTACTCTCTGCCACCACAATGTAGTCTGAAACCCTATAATCTTTTTTATGCGATTTATCGATGTGCCAAATTTCCAAAGTCCCATAAATTATATTGGCCTATTAAAACTCAACATTACCAACCAAACATGTTGACACGCTTTTCGTTATTATTATTTTGTAGTAGACCAATATTATTATAAAAGCAAATGAAGCATACCTAGTCCATGTTTTAACTTATGACACGTGGGATATTATGCTCATGAACTCTTGCAAAACGCTGCCACCGGTGAACGTTGAAATTTATAAAAATATGGGTTTATGCTAGCAGTTTTTATCGTTTTTTATTGTTATTTTTTTACTAAAAATGATTTAATTAAAATGTGCAAATTTGTTGCATAATAATTAATTATTTTGTTTTCTCTCACTTGATTTTTTAGCTGACAACAAATCTTTGACTTGACTATATATTTGTTTTGACAGCAAATCTTTTTCTTGCTCTTTTGAGTTGATAACAAATATTTGATTTAGACTATATTGGGTATTACTTTTATAGATTCATTACATATTTTATAAGTACTTTATTTTACTATATATATTTGATATCATATATGTTTCTTCTTACTCTAGTTTTACTCTAAAATACAAATCTAGTTTTACTCTAAAATACAAAATGAACCATCTCATATTTTTTATAATAATTGTTGTTACAAATTTTGGGTTGAATTTCGGCCAATATGGTCAAGTTTGTGCACCAAATGTGATATATATTAATAATGAATTTGGTCCATCTTGTATTCTCGGAGTTCATTGTCATTCTTCTGATAGTTAAGATCTATGTTTACAAAAATTAAACTTTCATACCGGTCCATATACCATTAGATTTTATGAAGGCTTCATAAACAAGGTTTAAACAAGATGAGATTGTGTTTTTAAACAAGGTTTTCTTTTTGAGTATTATGCCAATGTTAAAGTATACAATACAACTTCATATGGATGTGCTAAGGTCCGCGTATGGACAGCCAAACTTGATGGATTATATTACACAAATGATTTTGGTGTTCCAATGAGGCGGACAGTATTATGGAATAAAATATAATAACTTATTTTTTTTACAAAATGATAATGTTATTAGTTTATTTTATTTAGTAAAATATAATAATAAAATATGTGTTTATTGGAATAATAACAAAATAAATTTTATGAATACAAATGAATCTGTTTAAAAAATAACATTAGTATACCTTTATTATATTATGTAATTCAATTATTGGTATATAATGTCAGCTAGTGTTTTGTGTAACAATAAAAAAGAAAGGCCCCATTCAATATGAGAATAACAAACAAGTCTTGGATATACATATAGATATTGATATATTCACAATACAAGCCATTTGGTGAGAATAGTTTAGAAAAGGAATACAAAATATCTATGTACTCAGTCATATCTAAATAATTAATACTATTTTTCTCTTGCAAAGTATTTATTATTTTAGGTTCTAGGAAATAGAAATTGGGTTATCTTTTTGTTATGTACAATAGTTAAGGTTTGGAGCAACAAACAAATGTTGCATGTTTTTTTTTGGGAGGATTGTGGTGTAGTCATGTTATTAGGTTTCTTCAACTTTTTCCACACAACAAATCAAGTAAATAATGCTAATTAAAATGGTTATCATATAAAAGAACAAGATTTCTCATTTTCAATCTTATCATATAAAAGATATTCATCGTTTAATAATGACATTCAATCAGATCTTTTATTTTACCAAGGCATAAGCATAAATTATGTCTCTTGAAAAATAATAGACACAAATTGATGAGATATGAGGTTCACTATTCGGGCAATGCTCGCTGATACTCGGTCATCACACTACGATACACGGATATCACTCGACGATATCCAAGAAAACTACTGAAGCATCACCTAAGTCACCAAGCATGTCAATCATTCCACCAGGAGACATCAACAAGGCCATGATGAGAGTACACAGGAGCATGGAGCATAGAGCACTTCAATTGACACGACACAAGACATTGAAAAGATCTGAGAAGTATTGCTTAAGTGTTTTTACCCTTACACAAGCGTGAATACCCTTCAAGACGCAAAGGCTGGATACTATTTTTTCTTTCACGCCGGGAGAGTTTTTAACGAGATCTAACTTGGTGCATCGGACCTTATTCCATACTTAGTCGTTTTGAAAAATTCTATGATTAAATAGGCTAAGTGAAGACCTGATATTTATCTCAAGGAAGTCAAGCTGTTTTAAGGTATTCCTTTTCTTTTAAGCATTTACTGTAATAAGACTAGCCCTTGGCATTCGGTTCAGTTATTTTGGTTTACCTAAAACCGAACCGAACTAGATCGATTTCTGTTTATTCGGCTTTAGGTGAGTAAACCGATCGTAACATTTTATTTTTAGTTTGATTTTTGGTTCGGTTCGGTTCAATTTGTATTAATATTCGGTTAACCGAATAACTATAAAAATCATATTTTAGTTCGGGTTAATTGGTTTATTCGGTGTAAATTAAACCGAATAAACCGAATAAATTGAAGAGAAAGTTAAATTTAAGATTTATTCGGTTTATTTAGGTTAATCAGACTGAATTCTAAAATATTTTTTTAACCCAAAACCGAACCGAACAAATCGAAAACCGAACCGAACAAACCGATATTTTTCAGTTTTATTTTGGAACTAATTTTTAGAAACCGAACAAACCGAAAAACCAAGAAAACCTAATCGTTTAAACCGAAAAAACTGAATGCCCAGGGCTAAATAAGACCGTGTCCTGGCCTAATATTATGTAGAAATCCTCGGTCAAGCCTTTTTATAAGCTGACTGAGACTCCCTTGTAAATGTTACCTTGCATTTTGAATATAAATAATTTTTTATCTCTAGTTCTCTCTAGGATAGGTCAATGAATGCGAAGCTCTTGATATTTTGTCGTATTCATTAGCTCGTCCATAGCTTTTGGTGTCGCACATCATTCTATTATCATCTCTATAGTTTAATGTAGATTGAATCATATTCATATTCTCTGCCTTATTCTCCATCTTTATCTCGTCATTTTAGCTTAGCATTTATCTTTTTATCGATCGCTTAAATCATATTTGCCTTCACCCAAATTTATCATCTCCGATTGGTGGTCGACGGGGGAACATATATATGTTGTATATCGCTTGTAAATCGCTCGTCAATCACTGATAGTAGGTCTGGACACAAAACGAATATTCAGAAACTTTCTACTATTCGTGATTCGATTCGTTTATGCCGAATAGAGAATATTGTGATTCGTTTCGATTCGAAAATTTTCGAATATTCAGAATTATTTGTACTATTTGCTTTGTTTTGATTCGTTTTTTTGTCAAATTTGATTCGTTTAAATAATAAATTTTTAATCTATACAAAGGATTTTCTTAAATATATGAATGTTTGAACAAAATTTTTTTTAAATATTCGAATATTCGTAATAAAATTGAAAACATTAAAATTTATTCAAAAAATAAATCAACATAATCATTAAATCTTTTTTAAATTTTTATATATATATATATATTTATAATTATGTATTTTAATATATATATATATGACAATCCGAATCGAAGCGAATATTCAGTGATATTTGATTTTTAATTTGTTTTTTTGAATACAAAATTCTACTATTTATTTTGGTTCAAAAATACTAATATTCTATTTATTTTTATTTGAATAGAGTTAAATACTGAATCGACCCTAAAATTCAGTGATCTAACATATTTGGTTCAGAGAAACTCATTTCAGACTCGCTTTAATATATCTTTCATATTTGGTTCTTCCGTGAACATGGCAAATCTAGTATCAAATTGAATACTCAATGACCTAACATGCATAATTGATGGATAACGAATATTTTGGTATATGTAGAAACTGTCACGTTAATGGTCATAGTCACAGAAAATGTCTATCAAGGAGTCCATTATATTAAGTGCAAAGAATGCAATGGAAATCTAAGAATTTCGACCATATATTTCTTATCGAAAATCTTAGACAACAACCCTTTTTAATATATGAAAGTGACGTAAAAGGTTAAGCATAGTTGTTCAGTCTAATGACACATGATTTTTTGTCAAACTGATTGTTAATGTTTTTTTTATAATTAAGATATTTATTTCGAAAAATTACGTGCACGTTTTTTCCTACGTTGATATTATCAAAATTTATATAGTATTCACTATTTTTCATAGTTAAAGGCTTTTTCACATTCACAAAAAAATATGTAATACTACATAAATGTAATAGACCATAAAAAACAAAAAAAATTTCTACCTTTTAAACTTTATAAATAATTAATATTTAAAAAACTAAGCATTTATTTATTTAAAGGGAGCTGAAGAGAACCAAAACACACACAAGTTAGTGAAAAAAAGAGCCATGGATTGTAGTTTACTCGTTCTCACCATTCTTACTATTCTCATCACCAAGATTATTCTTCTACTCATTAAACCTAACAAAAACCTTCCACCGTCACCACGTATATGTTTTCCGATCATTGGCCACCTTTACCTTCTCAGAAAACCTTTACTTCACCGCACTCTCCGCCATCTCTCGCACTCACTCGGCCCTGTCTTCTCTCTCCGTCTTGGCTCTCGCTTCGCCGTTATAATCTCGTCTCCAGCCTTAGCAGAAGAATGTTTTTTGACTAAGAACGACGTCATTTTAGCGAACCGGCCTCGTTTAATTATGGGAAAGTACGTCGCTTATGACTACACCTCCATGGTTACGGCTCCATACGGTGACCACTGGCGAAACCTTCGTCGTATTACTGCCTTGGAAGTCTTCTCCACGAATCGACTCAACGGATCAGCGGAAATCCGACAAGACGAAGTTAAGAGGCTTCTTAAGAAGCTTCACAGTTTATCCATAGAACGCCCGGCTAAAGTGGGTTCATCTTGAATTTTTTTATATATTGTTTAATGGACAATTCTCTTTGATTCCAACTAAATTTAGTTTATATTTCATAAATACCACTAAAATTAATTTAGTATAAAATTACTATTTAAAAATTTAATTAAATTTATTTTGTGAAAATTATATAAATTTAAAACAATAAATATTAAACTCAAACACTATATACTAAACTCCAACCTTAAAATAATAAATTATAATCTCTAAATCAAAATTGTAAACCGTAAATAATAAATAGTAAATCTAAATACTAAATATTAAACCTCAACCATAAATATTAAAGTCTAACCCCTAAATAATAAATAGTAAAGCCAAACATTAAATATTAAACCTTAATATTAAATAAAAAATATATACTCTTTATAAAAAATATAATTTTTAATAAAAACAAATTTTAATTAAAAGATGTTATTCATGTCCAAATAAAAAATTAATGTATTTTTATCCAAAAACTATATTTGATGATGTTGGAGAGAATTACTCTTGTTTAATTCAATGAACGTTTTAATTAAATCCACAATAATATATATATGATATTTCATACTTATTTAGTATGAGATAATTAACTGAAAAATAAGGTTCAAACACCTGTTACATAATCATATTTTGATACGTAGTCTCCTGATGGATAAAGGAGTTCTGATAAGTGATAATACAAAGACCTTCAAAAAATCAATACGTTGCACTTTTTGTTTTATATGGTTTCCTATGCAATTTATTCTTAAATTTAAGAAAAAAATGCATGCATACACTAAATTTACTTTTTACAGTAAATAATATTATAAGAAGATAACTATATAAAAATAGAATAGTAAATATTACGAGTTTCAGTATGTATTATTTAAATTTTTATAAAAAATAGAATAGTAAAACTTTTGATAAGACTACAAAATAAAATCATTGATGTTAAAGAGCTTTAATTCAGTTAAACAAATATGGATATTCAACTGAAATATATTCAAACCAAGAACTTCAATTTTTTTATCTTAGGTGGAGTTACGACCGTTACTCACAGGTCTTACACTAAACGTGACAATGAGAATGATGACCGGAAAGAGATTTATCTCGGAAGACGAAGCCGGAAAGACAGAGATAAGTTTGGAGTTCCGGGGAATAGTAGCGGAGATTCTAGAACTCTCTGCGGCGAACAATCCGGCTGATTTTTTGCCAGCTCTACGGTGGTTTGACTACAAGGCTTTGGTCAAGAGAGCAAAAAGGATTGGAGAAAAGATGGATAGTTTCTTACAAGGGTTTTTGGATGAACATAGAGCTAACAAAGAAAAATTGGAGTTTAAGAACACTATGATTGCTCATTTACTTGATTCTCAAGAAAAAGAGCCTCAATACTATAATGATCAAATCATCAAAGGACTTATTCTGGTATGTCTTTCTTTGATTCAATAAATATGAGTGGTTTATTTGGAGAATTTTGATTGGATCATGGTTTAAGATTTATTGATAACTTAAAATAAATCCTCATTTTTGTTAATTTGTTGTGGATTATGGTTTAAGTTTTATTGATAGTTTGGTTTGTAGATAGTTTGGTATAGTTTATAATTTGAGATTCAGGGTTAACATTTAGACTATTTTGTTAATTAAATTAAATATATATATTTTTAGAGTAATTCTTTCTAACACCATCAATTATAGTTTATTGGACAAAAATACATTAATTTTTAATTAAACATAAATACCATTTTTAATTAAAATTTATTTATATTAAAAAGTACATTTTTGATAAAAGTATATATTTTTTATTTAATATTAGAGTGTAATATCTAATGTTTGGGTTTAAAATTTATTATTTAGGTTTAATATTTATGGTTAGAGTTTAGTATTTAATATTTGAGTTTAGTATTTATTATTTAGAGTTTAGAATTTTGATTTTAGTATTTAAGGTTAGAGTTTAGTATATATTGTTTGAGTTTAGTATTTATTGTTTAAGATTTATATAATTTTCTCAAAATAATCTAATTTGTAATTTTGTTGAATTATTAAATGGTAATTTTGTCCTAAAATAAATTTCGGTGGTGTTTATAGAATATAAAGTAAATTTAGTGGTATTTAAGATAATTAAGATATAATTTTTAGAATATTTTCATAGTAATTATTTTATTATTATTATTATTTAGATGATGGTAATAGGAGGTATAGATACATCGGCTTTAACTGTGGAATGGGCAATGTCAAATCTATTGAATCATCCACAAGTACTCGAGACCACAAGACAAGACATTGATACTCAAACGGAATCATCATCGTCGAGTACTTTTCGTTTGTTGAAAGAAGAAGATTTAGTAAACACGAACTACTTGAACAATGTTGTGTCCGAAACACTAAGGCTTTACCCTGTGGCACCACTTATGGTTCCTCATTCGTCATCTTCTGATTGTGTAATCGGTGGGTATGATGTTCCTTGTGATACGATCGTGTTGGTTAACTTATGGGCTATACATCGAGATCCAAGCGTATGGGATGATCCGACGTCGTTTAAGCCAGAGAGGTTTGAAGGGAGAGATCAGTTTGGACATTATAGTGGTAAGATGATGCCATTTGGGTTAGGGAGACGGGTTTGTCCCGGGTTTAGTTTGGCTAACCGAGTTGTTAGATTGTTGTTGGGTTCGCTGGTTCAGTGTTTTGAATGGGAGAGTGGCTCAGGAGGTCCGGTTGATATGACTGAAGGTCCTGGACTTAGTATCCCTAAGGCTGAACCATTGGTTGTCACGTGCAGACCACGTGAGATTGCTTCCCAATTGCTTTCTTTTTAAGTTAAATGGTATGGGACATACAAATGTGGTTATTGTAATGTTGATTTATATACATTTTAAATAAATTGTAAATTGTAAAATCCGATCTAATATTTTATGTTGGTAATTAATCATTTGGATGTAACACTTATCGATATTTTATTTTTACTCATTAAAAAGAATAAAAAAAATTAGTTGAAGAAGAAGATCTGATGGCTCAGATCATTTTCCTTTGCTTTAATACAGACCACAGAAATGTTCTTCTTATCATATTTGAAGGTTAGAGAAAAGTTATTATTATTTGAGATAAAATAACTATTTCATTTTATTTAATATTTTATTTGATTACGATGGTACCAAGGAACAGAACATCTGGAACAAGAAGATAAAACATTGATTCAAGAACTCTCGCTTCGGTTTGGCTTAGCCGAAGATTCGGGGAAAAGGTTTTCCTCCTCCGCAGGAATCCATTCATTTGTCGCCGGATTGCTTCTGTAAACCGCCTTTTCTCCTCCGTCTCCGGTTGAAGCAGCGATCACGGTCTCTTCACCGCCGTCTTCCTTAGCCACATTTATAAACCCACTTCCAGTCTAAATAAAAAAAAAAACAGAACACGAGTACAAAATCAGTATCTTCAAATGAAATTATTTAGAGTGAGAGAGAGAAATATATAGAATAAGAACCGTGTGATGTTGCTTATCAATGGCGGTGAGATTTGTGTAATACTCAGTCTCTAAGAACTCATCTTGAACAGCTGATGAAGCTCCCTCACCCAAAATTTTACCCTGTTTGACAAAAAAATCTCAAAGTTAACGAGAACGTCAGTTTATGTGAAGAGAAACAGAGTGAGTTTATAGAGAAAACTAAACATGAGTTTGAGACTGGAGAGATTGGAATTTGTCAGCTTCAGGGTGGTCGGTGGTGTTGTCAGAAGTAGAAAAAGATCCAGGAGGTCCAGGTTCACTCCGGGTGGGTTTAGTGGGTCGTTTAGGGGCCAAGGAATCGAAATCAGCTCTGATCTTGTTCGTGTTCTTGATCTGTTGATCTGGGTCAAGTATCTCGTCGCTCCTGCTTGGCTTCACCGTATTCATCGTTCGTTTCTGTGTTCTCTGCTTTACAACACAAAAACCAGCTCACGAGAAATGGATAGCGTTCACATGTAAAAAAGAAACGTAAATGGGCTTTTATTGGGCTTTATAGGGGATTAGAAAGCTATATGTATGGCAATTTGGTTCTTTTAAAAATTGGATCCTACTCATAACAGTGTATATAAAGCTTGAAGCTTTCCATTTCCGGCTCTTGTGGACAAAAGTGTCTTTAAAATGAAAATATAATAATCTATATAACAAATGAAAATATGATTCTATAACCTGAGCTACAAAAACATTGAGTTATATGATTAATGTTTGTTTTGTGTTAGTATGTTAGTGACCAGCACCTCTCCTGCTCGGTCCTGAAGCCATTGTGTGCATCCTCTCCCCAGCCGAAGAGAGCCACCGTAACTTCTTGTAACTAAGTATCACAACTCCAAATAGTTCTTTATTTTGAAAATCGACCCCTTGATTTTTAGATTGATCTATTTGATCTGCCGAACCACTAAGAAGAACTCTGCAATTTCCGGTTCTTGATTCTGAAAAGGCTGAGACCAAGAACATGATAGTAAAGATCAAGCCAAAGGGTCTCATTTCTTTCGTTGTGGTTGTTTGGTTCTTGTGTTTTGGTGATTGATAGAAAAGGAGTAACAAAGGAGGAAGCAAAGCTTTATATACAAATATGAAAAGATTCAAAGGTAGATGAAAAGGATGGAGATAGGAGTTTTCATTAATAAGAAAATAATATTAATTTGTTTTTTAATTGTTAGGGAATATAAAATGGAATAAGGTGTAAATTAGTTTAAAAGGACGGTCTCTAGCTTCATTGGAAGTGGACCTTTAGAAAAGTGCTAATTGTTTTGTTGACAATCAATTTTTTATTTTAAATATATATGTTAGTATAAGTAAGACTATTATAATGTAAGTTAGATTGAGTATATATAAGTTTTTTGTTTGCTTAAGATATGAATTTAAAAATTAGGGCAGAATATTAAGTTATGGGATTTGTTTGTAATTTAAAAAATCGAACTATTCATTAGTGGAGTTAGGCAAGATTATCCCAACATATATTTTTACCACGTAAATTTAGCAATATTAAAAAAACGAGTATAAAGTTAACGAAATAAAAGTATTAGATAACATTTTTATATCATTTATATTGAACAAATTTTGTAAACAAATTTTGTGCCAAGGATAACTTATAATAACATTGATCGAACGTTAGAAATAAGAAGCTAAGCATTCTTATGAAGGTAGGGTACCAACTTTTTCTTGTTGATTGTCAATATTAATGATATAACTGCAAATACTATAATTCATATTTAATTTGTTAATCAATCTTGCCAAAAAAAAACAAGTAACTTTAAAATTTTCAAAATGAACAGAAAAACATGAATCACATAATATTTGAAACATGATACAATGAAAGCTAAAGCCAGAGGATAAGTTAAATCATGTAAAGAACATAACTAGGGATGCAGCTGATCTTTACTCTGTTGTCATATTCATCTTTAATGCTATTGCTCTTGCTGGCATCTTAAGGATTCGGGACAACATCACTGGTAAGAAAGAAACTCTTCTGTGTTTATCAGGATTTAAATTGTATAATTTTGGGTAAGACATCTCATATAATCAGCAAGTTAGGCTGACAAGTCATCTCATCTAATTGGATTATTCAAAAAAATGATTTTTGAAATTTTTAAAATTTACCAGTTAAAGTAAACAAATCTCAGATAAATCTATTCAAATAACGGTTTAATCGGATTAAATTTCATACAAAAAATCAAGATTAATCTAATGAAAATTTTGTTTTTCGATTTATTTTATTAAAATTATAAAATTTTAATTTAAAATTTTAATTTAAATATGAATCCTCCAAATAAATCAAATAATTAATAATTTTAAACTGATTTAGTCCAATTCAAATTTTAAATTAAAAATAAAATTATACCAATCCACTTATTTACAAATATCTAACTAATCCAAATCTATGTATTAGATTTTTTTTAGATCCGTTTGTGCCTACGGGACGAATACCCACCAGTAGCAGCATCTAGGAGTGGACAAATATGAATAGAAATGAGACAAAAATTCGGAAGTATAAAATTATGTCTCATTTAGGTTCTATATTTTATATAGAACGGGATGGAAACATGACGGGATGGTAACGAGAATTCTCAAAAATAAATATGACAAATTACCGATTTTTTTCATATATGCATATAACATAATCAATAATGATATTATTAATAGTTAGTTATAAAATATATCATATAAAATTTTATATTTATAATTTTTATTATTATGTTTATAAAATATATATTATAATTTATATATCATATTTTATAGTTATATATTATATTTTATGTATAATATTTCTGAAATAAGATTTCGAGAATTTTTGTTTTCGTTCCGTTTTCATACGAAAATTAAAAACTTATTCCATATAAAAATATATTTTGAAATAAGATAGTAATTTGCTAATGGAAATGAGATGGAAATTGTGCTAACCGCTAGCAGCAGCAACAACGTCTTCAAACAGGTTTGACGAGTTATATATGTGTTCGTTACTTCTTTGCTTTTCTGTTTGTTTCCTAATAACAAACAAATGAACAGGTTTTTTCACGAGTGTTTCGACTTTTCTTCAAAAAAATTTTAAATTAATGTTTTTTTTTTGCGTAAATATTTAAGATTTGCTTCCTCCGTCGTCGTCGTCTCTAACTTGGGCTATACCCGAATAGCCTGAAACTTTATTTTCCCGAGAAACAGAACGAAAAACTTGAAAAGACTATCTCTTCTTATCACTACTCAATCTTCCCAATTCCTGTTTGGTTTACTATAAAGTCTCTAAACCCGACACGACGGCTGTTTACACTTTGCGGCATACACGAACCACTACTTCCTCCGCCTGAACGATCTACGTTCCCTTTCTGTAAATCTGACATGTAACTTCTCACCTCCGTCCTAATCATCTCTTGCACCACCGTCATGAATTCACCGCCAAATCCAGATATCTCTTTCTCTTCTACTTCCTCCTCTTCCTTTCTAACCGGGAACAACTCCGCCGTGTAATCATTGTCTATAACCGTATTCTGGTTTAGTTGATTTGACTCATTGACTCGAACCGTTTCAGTCCAAGGGAGAGCCAAGCTAAGATAAGTAGGCGGATCGTCACCAGCGGATGACGTGGTCACTTCAGATCTAACCGTCGGTTTAAACATGTGGAGACCACCACTAGAGTGCTCGCTGACGTCAGATCCCGATGGACTACCTGGACTCATATATAGCCCAGTAGACACAACACCACCACCACCACTAGCCGTACGTTTCAACGG
>ASXC01023954.1:0-17002 GCA_000411055.1 Leavenworthia alabamica
TTATAACACATATTCTATATAAATATATTTTAATATTTTCATTTAAAAATTAATGATATTTTATTTTAATTTAATGGTTATGAAATTTAAATATCTAAATAGAATATATTTATTAATTAAAATTATTATAAAAAAATTGTTTTAATTTGTTTAAAATTTTATTTAATATTTTTAAATAATAAGTAGTAGATATTGGAAATTTGGAATGATGAAGAATAATATACAAAAGTGGTAATAGGGAAAAAAAATAATAAACCCAAAGCTAGATAATATTGTTTGAAATGATATTTTTTTATATGAATTTTGTTATAAATAAGTGAAAACATATTAAAGTTGGTTAAATAGTTAGGTATAAGTCATTCTCAATTAGGTTTAAAAATCTAATTGATGTCCCTTTTATGCTCCCCAAAGTTGTAATCGCCTTAGGATTCTAAATTTGTCATTTAGTTTTAATCCATTGTCCTATCTTCAAGACTATATATAAAGATATAATGCTTTGTAAATTTTCAGATTTATTAGAAATTTTAAAACTATATAAAGTTACCGTTTCTATAGTTTAATTTTACCAAACTTATAATAATACTAAAAGCTACCACAAGTCTTTACAACAAAAAACAGATGGACAATTTATAGATTGATCTATAAATTTTATATATATTAGAAATATCCATCTTTACATGTGAAATATCTATTTTTAATACGTTCTCTTAAAATAAAATTCTTATAATTATAGATTTTGGTATTTTTGGACAAATATCGGTAGATTTAATTTCGGGGTTATTTACTTTCACTTTGGGGTTATTTTCGGGGGTTAATTTCTAATACCGTATTAAGTTATTTACTTTCAAATCAAAACTAATAAATTGATCTATATCTTTTATATTTTAATAAAATCTTTTGTCAAAAATTTTGATATGAAACATTTATCGTTAATACATTGTACAAATGCGAAATACAGTTGAAAAATTTGATGTTTATTGTCTCCCACTTAGGGTTATTGATCATGAAAATTTCATGCAGGACAAAGAAGAAACAAAATTCATGTTTGGTTATTGTCTAAGGTTTGTCTACAAGAGAAGTATCATCACCTCAATGTGACCTTACCATCAGCACCACAAACACATATACTTTGTCTTTCTTTCAATTATTTTTGGACCCATTTTTCTAACTTATTTTTCATATTTTCTCATTTCGTTTTCCCCTTAACTTGCTAAATTGTTAGTTGGAATTTATTTTATTATATATATATGCAATGAAGATGATAAGCAACATCAAAACCTTTTCAATACACTACAAGAAAAAGAGTAGTTTACAATCACTTAATTAACATCATAAAAATAACTGATATAACTTTAAATTACTTGTTAGTAAGTGACACAAAAATAAAAAATTTACCATCAATTATAACAATTGATATATTTATTAAAATATTAACATCGATTAAACAATATATTTACTTAATTCTAACAACATCACTTAAAGAATTGCTATATAGCTGCAAAAATCCGATAATATTTTTGTTTCCAAAATGAATAAATTCACTCATTCAAATAGATATATACCAAATATCAAATTCTAAACATATATGTTGTTGTCAACAATATTAAACTTTAATTTTAATTTTTATTATTAGTTTTTCATACGTTCATATGTTACATTTTCAAATCTTTTTCAACTTTTTGGTATTTTGGTACATAAAATATTAAAAAAAATCAGAGCCGTATTTGACCAAAAAGAGTGAAACAATAGTTTATGACCCATTTTTTGCACTTTTTGTGGGAAAAAAATTATACGTAAATTTTTTTATTTTTTTTATTATTGATTATGATGTTTTGTATATATAGTGGACGAACAAATTGATTAATACATTAAGTTTGTTTTCAGCCATATGTCAATGTTATTTATTTTGAGATGAGTTATATATGAGATGAGTTATGTATCAATCATGCACCACAATTTTGGAACAAAACAAACAACTATAGAATTTATAATTAATTTATCATAATGTAAAAACATTCATATAATTTTTTATAAAATACTCTTCATCAAAAGAAATAAATAAATTTTAAACTATGGTTTTTGCCAAAGATTTTTGTAAAGAAGCATCATAAAAAAAATATATAATATAGGTTTTTTCAATAATTATTTAAAAAGTCTTGGAGTTGTTGACTTTGATTTAACAAAGCATGAACGTATAATTGGGACTTATAAGTTAAGCCCAAATTTAAAAATCATTCCATAAGCTATACAACATATTAAAATCATTATTTTGATAAAATAGGTGTTTTGGTATGTAATTCTTAACATCATAAATTTTCTTTTCATCAGTAAATACTTCATTGATTTCATGAATCATATATGTATATAAACAATCTCAACGAAAAAAGAGTTTAAGTTCATGATGACACAAACAAATATTACATAATGAATCTGTATTTGCTTCAATGTAACGTACCCAACCACCTTGTTTCTCAATGATTTTGTCAGTGCTACCATCACAGTCGCAAGCTTCACGTATATAGTTTTTTCTAAGGTGTTTGAACATTGGTTCACCGATCCAATATATACTACTTTTGGTGTTACTTCTATATTTTTCCATTTCTTCCATTGTAGTTGACAATAATAAGTTTTTCAAACAAGATAATGATTTGAACCCTTCTTCTTTATCTCCTATACATATTTGTATTAAACCATACATATATTGAGCTTTTTTATAACCTTTCTCAGCAGCTTTAGGAATATTTTTAAGTTCTTTTTCTCGTCGTTCTTCATCATTGTTTCGACGAAAATAATTGTCGAATCCTTTATCGTAATTTGCCTTTGGATTGCCGCTTCTTCTACATTTTTTGAAGAATTTTGAGTTAGGATATCTATTAGATTTTGAATATTTTTTTAATTTTTTTTAATATAATAATATATTTTAAATTTAAATTTTGAAAATTTTATATGGTTTTTTATAAAACAAATATTTTTAGTTTTTTTATAATAATTTTAAATTTTATTTTATACTTTCGAAAAATATATATTAGAAATAGAAATATTTTCTGTGATATATTTTGGATTATAAAAAAATTCTTCTCGAAGCAATTAAAAAATCTTCTGAAACCCACTAAAACAAAGAAATACATTTTGAATAAAGTTGTGAGAAAGAGATTTGTGTGTTGTTGTTACTCAAATCACAATTTACATACATTGAAAGAGGAGAATTTTGAATGGATATGATCATGGTGATGATGCCACTGTAATCATTTATCTCTTCGTATCTCTTAGATCAGCTTTTGAGGATTGCTGAGATCTGATGTTAATGAGCTTCCTGGTTAACATTATAGCTTTTGTTTTTTGGCTTATTAGTGAGTTTATATTCAAGATGAAAGCTTATAGTCTTTATGATACAAACTTAGGTTTGGTCATTTCTTGAATCATAAGAAACAGTTATATGTAAAGATGAAGATCTTTTTCAATATGCTTCATGAAGAGTATAGTTTCAAGGAGATATAATCCTTAAAATTATATATATAGTTCTTTTCAAAGAAGGTATAGTATTGTGTGTTTACACATATGTGTTCATCATAATCATTGTTTATGGTTTTAAGTAAGTTTAGAGTTTGAAGAAGCAGATGCAATCTCTTTCAAATACTTCTGTTCTGATCTACTCATTCGTTTCTGAAACATGCTCCATTCTAGTTTACATCTCTCCCTTACCTAACAACAACATGTAAACCATTAATTCACACAATAAACTCAACTCTAAAACGCAATAAATTGTCGCGTTTTGCGTTATCTTTTACCCCTTGAAACGCGGTTTTACCCTCCTGAGCAGTTCCCTAATTCAATGTAACAAAGAAGCTAATCACTAAAATGTAACTTTGAGTATAAACTATAATCTATTAATAACAAACCTGGTCAGCTAAAGTAGTAATCTTTTGATGAATGATCCATTGAGAATCCACAACACCAATCTTCTCATGTGAAGGCTGTTTTGTTATATTATCAAAGTGTTAGTTTACAAAAACATTATGTGAATAATAGTTTGTATTAATATATATTCTTTAACCTCAACACATTTCCTTAGTGCAAAGTCAAGACCCCAACCATGTACTAAGTCATTTTGTATCATATGCCATACACAACGCCATGAATCTCTTGAGAAAACTGGAGCCATAATCTCTATAAACCTAATCAAGAAACCGCGGATTATTAAGATCAAACAAAAGTTTATGTATTGGTTTGAAGAAATGAGATTCATATACCCTGCACAAGGAGGTAAGTGAGGGTCTTTGCAGCGACCCGGTTTCTCTTCAACTTCTCTGGTGAATGAATATAGTAAGAATTATAACATATACTTTGTAAAACTTTGGTATATACAGTTTTAATCAAGTGTTTATATTACTTGTGAACTTCAACTCCAGGTATTCTCTTTGTTATCTTCCATGTAATTGATTTTTTCGATTCAACAGCGGGCTGCGATATCTCTAAACCATGTTTCTTCACAATCTTGATATACCTAAAATGATATAACCAAATATTTTAAGTATTAGCGAGATAGATAGATAAATAGATAGATTTAGTAACTCACTCTTCTGCATTAAAGTTTTCTACACCAAGATCTTCGTCCCAAATGAATATATAATCATAAGGCGCTACGATATCAGGATGAAGAAACCTCTTAGCATACCACCTTCAATGAAAAAAAAAACATATTCATAAAAATGTTATAAAGCTTTTACGACTCAATGGTGAGATTGTGAAATAAACCTTTCTTACCACTTGGTTTGCTTAGGTACACTAACATGTATAGCTCTTTTAGACCATTCAAATTCATCGTATTCCGATGTTTTACCATCGTAATGAAACAGAACAATAGTGAAGTTATCTGAAAACTATTGAGAAAAAAGAGTTAAGGATCTTAAGATTTAAGACAAAAAGTGAGAAAGAGAGATATATACTTTCTTGATGCATGCATTAATGTTGTGTCTTTGTTTATAAGAAACTGTGAAAGCAACTAGATACTTAGGTTTCAACTCGGGTAAATCCTAATAAAACCAAAATGACCATTATTAGTAAACAAGTTAAAAGATTTAACATTCTTTATAAGATTAAATAACAAAAACAAGATGTTATACATCTTTAGGTAATCCCCATAATCTTCTTAAGTATAAATCTGATTCGGATTTAACAATATTTGGAGGTAACATCTCCGCGCCTCGAGGATTCGATGGAACCCAAATCTATATAACATACAAAAATTAACAAGATGATTAATCATATGTTCATAAAGGGAAAGAAACAAAAAACATACCTTGTGAAAATTTGTATTATTAGTTGAATTAAACTCATTTCTTGAACTTGTCTTTGATGATTTCTTTGGTATGTTTTCTTCTATATTAAAAGTTCTAAAACTTATCTGAAAAGTCAAAAAAATATTACAAATCACAACAAAAACATTGATTCTTGAAATAAAGTAAAAAAAAAAAACTTACCTTAGTTAGTGATAATGTAGGGAAAGATAAACCTAATAAAAATCCAATAACTAATCCTGAGAAAATAGCTACTATGAACATCATACTATCATTAGTTTTTTTACTAATCGAACTGCAAAAACAAAAATGAATCATAAATAATCATAAAAAAAACACTCAAAATATTCTAAAATATGGTTTAGAAAGTTACAAACCAACGTATTGAGTTGTCGGATCTGTTTGCCATGTTAAGTTGACCAATCAGTCTTCGAGACTTTACTAGCTACAATCATATCAAATATATATGATTAATTAAAAAAAAAATCATATTCTCATATGACTTCAAGTTCATCAGAAAAAAAAAATATACAGAGTTGAGTAAAACCATTGACTTCTGGTCAAAGACCATTAACACAACAAATGAATAAAGACTTTTGAGGTTTCTTTGTAATAAAATAACGTACCATTAATTAACAAGGAAAATTTCACAAGTTATGAACTCTGTTCTGATAAACTTGAATTAAAGAGACAAGTAATTTCTAGATTCAGACATATATAGAGGTTTACAAGATAAAACAATAGAAAATATCAGCTAGTAAAATAGATTTGTTTATTAAGTTGGATAATTTTTGCAGCAACAAAGAAAATATTTATTGATGAAAACAAAACGATAAAACGTTTATTATAAATTAAACAATAAAGTTTACCTGATGAAAATATAAAAAGAAATAAAATCTTAGATATTATTCATCGTCTTCATCGCAAAAATATTTGATGATGAACTTGTCTTTTGCTCCGACCTATATAGTTTATTCGCAGGGTTTAATAAAAAATATAATTTTTTTTTTTTTGGGGTCAAATATAAATAATTAAAATAAAAAAGGACATAGAGAAGTTGTAATCAGGTGTGACGCGAAACACGGGAGTATTGTGTAAGAGAAGAGTTGACTTTTAAGACAAAGCAGGAAGATTGTGTTACTGGTGTTGTCCACGCGCTTTATTATCGATTGATGAGTGGAATTAGTGTAATTATTTTGGTTAATGACATTATTGCCCCTTTATTAATATAGATGAGTCTTAGGTGATGTATTCAATTAAATAATTTAATATAATATGAAAAGAATTCAATTATATATAGGTGAAGTGGAGATAACGAAATGATACAAAATAATGAGAAAGAGTGTGAAAGTGAGATTGGTTTGTGTAATTATTGTATTAGTGTTTTAATAAGATGGTTAACACTTATTTGTCAATTAGAAAAAATGTAGTCAAAAACAAAATAGATATTTTGAATAAATACTAATCATTTAAATACTCATTATTTATGTTTAATTTATATTATATATCCCACTATTTATCTTATTTTATTTTAGAAAAATTCAAAATAAAATATCATAGTTAGTTGTGATTTCATTTTCAATGAGAATTTTCTTAGAAGAATTTAACAAAACCAACAAATAAGCTTTTACAAGTCACCATTTTCAAGGGTATTTTAGTCATATCACTCCATAAATTCTTCTATCTGGTGCACGCAAACTTAAGGGATGAAAGAGGATGATCCGAAAACGCCCCACCATTAATTTGCTGAAATATCCAACTGTTTGCCGTTTCAGTAAAATGTATACCGTCCCAACTAACTCTAAACAACACATCGTCACAAGACTTAGCAAGCACAACCTCTTTCCCTTTCACCATAACTTTAGCTCCACATTTGATTAGCTTATTGTAATTATACTTCTCACCATGTCCACAACAAGCAACGAAAGGATATTTAAAACCTATTTAACCAAAACCAACATTAGATTAAACCGGTATAAACCGAGATTAGAGTCACTTAAGGTTTTGAAAAGTACCTAGTTTCTTGGCTTGAGTGATGAGAGTAAACTTAACAGAGTAGATATCAACATAAGTGATTGCAGCTTCAGAGAGTTCTCTTCTTAACTCAATCACTCTTCTTTTAAGCTGAGAGTTAAAATACAAAGCAATCTCATTACGTGGAATCGCACAACCATGAATGTCGATTTGAGAAACCGGTACAGGAAACCGGTTTAAAACATAAGGTAAACAACCAATTGGAGCTGTGTTATGTATCCAAAACCTTCTTCCTCCTTTAAGATACACCTTCTACATAAATTAAAAATCATAATCATTAATGTTGTATAACAAAAACTGTATGAAATAAGACTATGATTTGCTTACACGAATAGCATTGGAGTATTGATTAAGAACATCTGGAATATAAGCTTTGATTTGATCATTAGTCATGTTGAGTTTTAATCCAGTGACAAGATCGTTTTGACCAATGTCGAATGTGTATAATGCTCGAGAGAAGTAGTCTTTTCTTGGAAGCAATTTTTTAAAGAATTTATCTGTTTTTAGCAGAAGAAAAATAAAGGTTGAAACTTTGTTTGACACAAGAAATATAAAAGGTTGGGACTTGAAAGTATATACCTTGATTACGAATGAGTTGTGATCGTGTGAAAAAATCTGAGAATTGAACTAATTGAACATCGAGAGATATTGGACTTGCTCCACTTTGAGAAATGGTTGTGTTTGGTGGTCGGATAGTGGATCCAGCGGTGGCGAAGTTAGCACCATGGCTGAAGTTTGAACCAATTGAATCTAAGAAAGCATTTAGGTATGGTAACCCTAACTCCTCCGCTGATTGAAAAAGATAGAATTTTTAGTAAAGATTATAAATTTAATGAATTGGGTTAAGAAGTAAGAACCTATGAAGTCAATGATGAGTCGACCATCTGAGAAACGACCGGAAGGGGAGTGAAAAAAAGTTTGACCATTAGGATAAGGAGCTTGTCCAAATGCGGCGGAGAGACCACCTGTGTCGGAATTAGAGTCGCCGAAGTTGAATATGGCTGGAAAATTGCAAGTGGGAAGGCTAACTCGAGGATGTATGAGAGATGATGCTAATAAGACAAACTTCACCAATAAGAGTTGAGTTCTCATTTTCTCTTCTTCTTCTCGATGTGGTCGAGGTTACGAGAAGAGAGAGATGATCTATTATATACACATGTCTCTCTGCTCATGTGACCAATAACTACAAAGTCTTTGTTTATGTTAAAATGCTTGAAGCATAGTAGAGCTCCAAGCTATGTATGCATGTATGTATACAAGTTATATGATAAAGTAGAATTTAAGGATCAATATCTGAAGGAGTATGGCTGCTCGACGGTGGTGCTAAGATTGCCGGAGACACTCCTAGTGAGAAGCGGGGTTTACTGAGGCCTATATTTCCCTTTTTTCTTAACTGAATATGCAAGCCTGAACTTGAACCAAGAGGGACCAAAGCAAAGATGAAAGATCCCATTGAAAAAAGTTGAGCTAACACAAAGAATGAGAACGAGGGCCAGATGAGAGGACCCTGAAGTGAGAATCAGGCCATATCAATCTAGTCGACAAAGAAATATAATCTGCCAATTCCTCGAGAATTAACGGTAAGTCACAAGCAAGAGAGTAGAGACTGAAGCAGACGCAGAGGTACGAAGAGAACCAGGAAAGAACAGAACCAGAGACAAACCCAACCATAGGAAATTGCTTTATTTGAAGAAAAGATTGGATTTCACTTTGAACCATGACACTAAAATTAATCAAGAACCATGGCCAAGTAACAGTCACCAATGTATTTTTCCCAACTGATTCTATAAAGGTCGTTATTTTTCTCGGCTAAACCCGAATATCAAACCATCCTGCATCATTTTTTATCAGAATCGATTAAATGGCATTCCCAAAATATAACAACATTTGAATTTTTACCAAATGTTGATCCTGGATATCACATACCTGAAGGCTTTTTGCCAAATTTGGTGTTTGTTCTGGGATTAACACACGATTCATTACGATAAGCATAAAGTAGAGCACATCTCAAATTGTGTCTCAAAACACCAACCAAGCACAAGGTTTCCATTAGGGACCAACATATCAAAACGAGACCAGTTTTAGTAATATACTCAACACATCCTCTTTCTCGAACTATCCAATTACATTGAAGAAAATAGACCATCCTCTGTAACTTCAACTTCGCACTGCATATGAGAGCCAAAAGCAGAGAGACCTTCCACTTCTTCAACTGCAAAAGATGATGTTAAGAGTCTTCAGCTTAAGTCTGTAGTATATTACCCAACCTAACCTTGCACAGATATGACAGAATTTTTATTGAATAACATAATATATACATACCATTGATTGGAGTAGATTCTAGTGAAAGCCACCAGCTCTGGGGCGGTCGTATGGAGCACGACTGTGCCTCTCACCTCCTGGACCTCCACGGCTGCCACCATCTCGGCTACGTCCTCCAGAACGTTCTCCGTTGCGATCAGGTCCATAGCGACTACCTCCACCATCCCTACTACCATACCTATCATCCTTTGCACCATACCTATCGTCCTTTGAGCTGTACCTATCATCCTTTGAGCTGTACCTATCATCCTTACCACCATACCTATCATCCCTTGAACCGTACCTATCGTCACTGGAGCTGTACCTTCCTCCACCACCTCTACCAGTTTCAGAAGGACACTCCCTTGCAAAATGTCCAGGCTTGCCACATTTAAAGCAATCTCCACCACCTGAACCTCGCCCACCCGAAGGACGGCTACGATCACGGTCATACCCACGATCTCGACTGCGGTCTCCATCATGATCTCTGCCTGATCCACCCTGCTGTGGCTGAGCTTTATCAACAGTTATAGTTCTCCCATCTAAATCCATTCCATTCATTGCAGCTATAGCTTCATCCATAGCTTTTTTCTCATCAAAAGTGATGAATCCAAAACCACGGGAGCGGCCAGAAAACTTGTCGAGAACCACCTGTACAAAAACAATGTCATCTCTCATAAAGATTCATGGAAGTGCAATTATACTATGCATTATAAAGTTCAATCAAATAAGGATGATGACATATACAGATTGACATAGGTGCAATCAAATTAACAAACTACTAAAAAAACATCAAAGCTTCAACATCTCAACAAAACAGAGTTAGATAGCCACTAGAAGAGATAAAAAGTATTTGACCTTGGCTTCAAGGAGGTGACCATACTTCTCAAAGGCATCTCTGAGGCTACGATCAGATGTTGCCCAAGCAAGTCCACCAATGAAGCAGCGGTACTCCGTATCTTCTGACATCTTCTGCAACACAAATGTTTTTATCGACTAAAAAAAAAAACTTTGGACTACAGGATAATAAATCTGATAGAAGACAATGATTCACATCAAAAGGGTAAAGCAAATCTGTTTTTTAACATCATCAAGCTAACAAATAAAACTAGGTTATGAGATGCATCAACGAAGCTAATTTCTATTGATACCTACTAGTAAACAACCTATAAACAAATCCTAATTGCGCAAAGCTATGTAAACACTAGAAATTTCGAATCGGAATCGTTAGAATAAATAGCGAATTCAGTTAACGAAAAGCGAATCAATAGCTCAGTACAACCATACGAGAAATCATACCACAGGAAGAAGAGAATATGAAATCAGATCGTGATTTGCGACGGAACCCTAAATTTCTCAGAAGCAGCAGACTAAACACACCAACTACGCCGCAATTAAACAAGTCCTATCGTATTCCACAGCTCGTGGGGGTATTTTCGTCATTTCACTATATTTAAAACTAATGGGCCTGAAATAAGATGGGTTGAACAAAAGTTTGCCAAATATTTACAAACGCATCCTTTTATTTATTTTAAATTACATAATCACCCCTAACTTTCTAATTATATTTCATCTCTTCCATCGCCTCATTTTTCGTTAACCTAATAGATTCAGGCTCATTTGATCTCTCCGGCGACGGGTAACTCCACCATCATTACTCTCTCTTTTTATATTTTCTCAGTCAATAATTTTGTCTACAGAAACCAACGAGTGAAGAAACAACATTTTCCCGAGAAAAAAATGAACACGATTACAATGCGAGTTACAGAAGCAATGACTCAGACGAGTCATAACATTCAGTTGAAGCAAGAACGAGGAATTAGAGTGAAAGTGTTTTCAGGAGATCTAGACAATGCACTACAGATTTTACAGAAGAAGATGGTATCAAGTGGAATGGAGAGACTTATCAAAGGAACTCAAACTCATCATATTAAGAATTCAGAGAAGAAGGTTCTTGCTAAGAAGAATCTTGAACGTAGAATCAAATCAATTGATTTTGCTAAAAAACTCCAATCGATTCTCATCAAGAAAGTCAGGTAAATTAATGTTTTCGGGTTTCAATTGTTTGGATCCATAAGCTTATGAAATTAATTTGTTTTTTTGTTTGTAGAGGTTTATGAGAGATGAGTTGAAGCAACAGTGTTGTTATAAACACATTCATCATCTTCTTCTTTATATTAAGTTAATGTTGATCACACAGTTGTGGTTAAGTTTTGTTTTTTGGGTTCTCTTTGAACATTTGATGAATTGAATCAATTAAGAAAATGTCGATGTTTGAGAATGTTTAGTTTTATTCACTGGGTCGGATTCAGATTGGAAGCTTCATATAGTTTTGTTTTATCCATTACCCAGAACTATTGCAGAGAAGATGAAGAACTATGTCTCATTCTCTAACCAATCCAACCAATGTCACTCTGAGTCTATGTAATGAATCTTAACCATTAAGTTACACTTCTGATAACACCTTGACACTCAAAGACAAGTCTTTATGTTTAGAAAACACAGGACTTAAGCTCAGTGAGACTTTGTTCAAGTCAATGAGACTTATCAAAATGGCAGACCATCTCAGCCTCTAAAATGATCTTAGCTGCAAAGTCAACCAATAAGTCACTTTCAATTGACGACATGGCTAAGTAAATGCAAGTGTCTGAACTCTGAAGGGCAAGACAGCTCATGTGATCAGATAAGTCAATGGTTTAAGATTATTAAACTTAGTAAATATTAATAGTTGAATATAAACAGTTAATGACACTAAGTACCTCACCTTAATTAATATATAAGATCATATTTATTACATAACTTAGTTCTCTCTAGTTCTTGTCTTCTTGAGATGCAACAAAAATGAAGAGATTCATCTTCATATCTCTAATTCTTCATCTCTCCATCATCATCAACTTCACTTTTGCTTTCCCTCTCTCCACAAACTCACGATGGATCGTTGACGACGGCAACCAAGGTCAACGAGTGAAACTCACATGCATCAACTGGCCAGCTCATCTTGAAACCATGGTGGCTGAAGGGTTGAACAAGCAGCCTATAGATTTGATCGTTGAGAAAGTTGTTTTAATGGGTTTCAATTGTGTTAGATTGACTTGGCCTGGTTACTTAGTTACCAATGAATCTTTATCTAATAGTATTACTGTGAGACAATCACTTAGCATGTTTGGTCTTTTTGAAGCTGTTTCTGGTTTTCAAGTTCATAATCCTTCTATTCTTGATCTTCCTCTTATCAAAGCTTTCCAGGTAATAAAATTGATCAAAGCGTTGACTTTTTTAAAATAATTTTACAGGAAATATTTGGACTTTTGTTTGCTTCTTCTTGACCCAAGAATAATCGTGAAAAATAAGAAAATTTTTTCTTGACTTTAAAAAAAGTTTTGAAACTTTTAAAAATTTAAAATAAATTATTATTAAACTTTAAAAGAAATTATTGACAAAATTCTTAAACTCTTTTCTTTTTAAACTCTTTTTTTTTTTCTACGATCCTTGATTTTTTTTCAGGAAAATCCTAAAAGATTTATTAAAATTATTAAACAGTTAAATTATTAACAAATTTAATATTATAAAATAGTGAATTCTAGTAAATTAATTAAAATTATTTATTATTGGTCTTTTTAGTTTGTAAGTTTGAATTTAAGATGTATTTTTTTTTTAATCATTTTCCTATAATATTTACCAACAAAAATAAAATAAAAAAACATTATCCTAGAGTATTTTGAAAATTTTCTTTGTTGGGTTGTTGATTTAGCTTTGAGTTTTTAAATGTCTTTTTTTGAACATTTTCCTTTATATGTTTGCTCCAAAATATATATATATATATATATATACATATACATTTCCTAGAATAATCAAGAGAATTTTTCTTGTTGGGTTCTTGGTTTAGCTTTGGTAAGTTTTTCCAATATTAGTTTACTAGACTAGACCTAATAACAATCAACTAGAGTTTCAAGATTATGAAAGATGAGATTTTTATTGTTCTTGTTAAACAGGAAGTAGTCACTTGTCTTGAGAAGCATAGAGTAATGGTGATACTAGACAACCACATAAGTAAACCTGGTTGGTGTTGCAATGACAATGATGGAAATGGTTTTTTCGGCGATAAACACTTTGATCCTGACCTTTGGATCAAAGGGCTAAAGATAATGTCATCAATGTTTTCAGTTTCATCAAATGTAATTGGTATGAGTCTAAGAAATGAACTTAGAGGTCCCAAACAGAACATTAAAGATTGGTATAAGTATATGACCAAAGGCACCGAGGCGGTTCATGCAATGAATCCAAACATTCTTGTCATTGTATCGGGTTTAAATTACGATACTGACTTATCGTTTTTACAAGACAAACTATTAGAAGTTACCTTCAAGAAGAAACTCGTATTTGAAAGACATTGGTATGGATTTTGGAGTTCTTGGGAAGGAGATACCTTAAACAAGATTTGCGGTAGAGAAACCGAAAACATGATGAAAATGTCGGGTTTTCTACTCGAGAAAGGGATACCATTGTTCGTAAGCGAATTCGGAGTTGATCAAAGAGGAAATAATGGGAATGATAATATGTTTTTAAGTTGTTTTATGGCTTTAGCAGCTGATCTTGATCTAGATTGGGCATTATGGGTACTTGCAGGAAGTTATTATATAAGAGATCAAAATATTGATTCAGATGAAAGTTATGGAGTTTTGGATTTGAGTTGGTCTAGTATTAGAAATTTAACCACTTTGCAGAAAATTACTACAATTCAAACTCCTTTTCAAGGTACATATTTTTTTTACTATATTTTTTAGGGCTACTTTAAAATTTGAAAACTTTAAATATTGTATTTTTTCAACCTGTATTTAATTTATCGGTTAATTTTTTATTAAAATCACTAAATTTTAGTTGATCGGATAATATAAACCGGTAATTAAGTCGTTTAACGGCTGATTAAAACATTTTAAGCGTTGTTGTGATTGGCCGTTTACTATTTAACGGAACCAATCACGACAATATATAAAAAAATTGTAATCAGTCGTTACACGATTTAACGACGAACATATCAACTAAGACTTAGTTATTTAAATATAAATGAACCAATAAATTAGTTATTTAAAATGAGATAAAAAAAATACGACATTTAAAGTTGTTAAATTTAAAAGTATTAATTTTTTTTTACTGTATTCCCATTTTTTTTACCTCTTGGTTAATTACAAAAAATTTGTATTATTTTAGGACAAGGTTTAATGGAAACTCAAGACTCAAAGAAAATAATGTTTCATCCTTTGAGTGGACTTTGTATTGTAAGAGATTCAATGGTTCAACTAAAGCTGGGTTCATGCAATGAATCAGAAAGCTGGAAACTCTCATCTCATCATGTTTTATCATCAGAAAGGTTCTGTTTAAAAGCTGATGAGGATTATAAGTCTGTGTTATTATCTGAATCTGACTGTTCAAAATGGAAACTTTTGTCTGAATCAAAGATGCAACTCTTGGCTATAACAAAGAATGATAAAGACTCTATGTGTTTGGATGTTGATTTAGAAAGTAATAATATTGTGATGAGAAGATGTAAATGTTTAGGAGGAAATACAAGTTGTGATCCAACAAGTCAATGGTTTAAGCTAGTTACTAGCAATAGAAGCCTGTTGAGTAACTTGTATAAGTCTAATAAGGTATTCAAGGATAGTTCAAGTATATGATGTGAAGAAGAAGAAGCTGGTGTAGCAAATAAGAACTAGTTTATCTCATTTTGAAGATAGAGTTCTTCACTTTCTCAATTCTTGTTTTGTAAGAATTTGTAAATTTTTGTATACAAGATCATACTAATCAATAAGTTTATGTTTACGGGTATATCCGAACATGTGTCTTTTTTGCCCATGGGCCATGGCTAGTTTATGTGTTTTTATTTTTATTTCTCATCTTAAATAAATTTATTTAGATGAAAATGAAAATTGATGTTTATTTATTTTTAAAAATATATTTTTAGACAAATTATATTTTGGGCAGAAATAGTATTTTCAAAAATTTTATTTCACCATTTTGGCTAGAAATTATATGTTTAGATTTTTGGTTGAAAATTATATTTGGTGGAAAATATTATTTTCACTTTTATGAGAAATTGTATTTATATGTTTTTAGTAGAAATTTTTGTTTCTACATTTTTCACTAAAAATATTATTTCAATACTTTTAACAAAAAATTATATTTCAATTTTTTCCATGGACTATCATATTTTTGCCGAAAATACTTATTTTTCATTTTTTATAAATAAAAATTGAAATAAATATATTTCACTTTTTGCTATTATATTTCTATGTTGGCAAAAATTGTGTTCTTATGTTTTGATAGAAATTATGTTGTATTAAAAATAAAATAAATATTTTATTTTTAAAATAAATATATAATTTTTTTTTTTTTCAAATGATCCAATTTAGATCAAAATGTACTACTTCGTTGGTTAGCTTGTTTACAAGCAACGAATGAGAAATATACTTAGCAACGCAACTGATACATCTTCAAGACAAATATGATCATTACAGAGTTTTCGTTAGATATTGATTAAGAAATATACCAGAAGACAGGTAACTCTGTGAAAATAGTAAAATAAATAAATCACAGAGCTGTTAAATTCTGGCCAGTTTATTATTTGCTCCGGAAACTTGAACATCTCTCATTTTCTTAAATCTAAGAGAGTTCACCATTATGAAGCAATTTTAAGATTTAATCAAAATTTTAAAATTTAAGATTCGAGATTTCTCAATACGATTAATTGATGGCAACATGAGAAACCATCAGATCTGAGGTTTTGTTCATCCGAACGAATTCGAATAACCAAATCCTATCGATCGGATTGAAGATTTAATTATACGCTTCCGGTGACACGCCCTTCAAGGTATTTATATCCCCAGACGAAGAGCGCAACGCCTTTCGAAAGCGATCTAAAAATGATATTTTCAAAAGCAAAAGCTAGAACTATGAACATGAAGAAGATGAAGATAGTGTTGACGGCTAAGCAGGTTGAAGAATTAGGGTTTAAAGGTCCCTTATTCTTATAGAGAGCGAGAGAGGACAGGTTAAGTTATCTAAATGTTATTAATGGGCCTTTAGTTTAAGGTCCATATTCTTTTATGGGCCATTATATTTGGTCAATTTTGGATCTCTATATGTTTTAAGTTTGGGCCAGAATTATCTATCAAATATCAAATAATTAATATTTTACACAGTAATTTTTTAATTTTAATCAATTCTAAATTAAACATCAAATATTTGATATTTTACACAATAATCCTAAAAATTATTAGTAATAAAACTAAATCATAAAAAATTAAAAAATATTATATTTATATTTAAAAATATATTATTACCAATATTAATACAAAAATATTATATATAACATA
>ASXC01023955.1:0-17037 GCA_000411055.1 Leavenworthia alabamica
TACCTGTTCTGAATATGTCAAGACTGCTTTGTATAATGCCCTGACCGTATATCCATGAAGCTCTGATGCATTGCTTATGACAACAATAAGTGCATGCCACACATCATCTTTCACACACTTTCCAGCCTACTAACATGGAATAGAGGACAACACGGTTATCACTGATACAAAAAATACAGTTCAAATAGCTTATGCAGATACTCAAAGAACGTTTTCAGAGAATGCAATAAACTCGTAACAATTACACAATTACAGTATAGTATAAAATGTCTCGCGTTTGATCCATACCTCTGACAGAACCTTGAGCATCTGATCGATATACCAGATCTTCTCTGGAGAAAACCTACATTATCAAAATTGTTCAGAAATCATAAAATCTCAATCGGCTAGACACTCACAGTAACTTTTAGATCCCTCTCACCCCCAACCCCTACTCTCTATATCAGCGTGTGAGAAAATGGTCCTTCACTTTCTCAAATAAAATACTTACTTTTCAACTATAAGACATATTTTTGCACTAAGATCCTCCTTGAAATCTTCGTCACTGATTTCCAAATAATCAATTAGCTCCTTTGTCAGCTGTTTGACATTATTCTCATTTATCAAAAGAGAGACAAGCTCAAGAGCTCTTTTCCGGATAGACGCATCTGGGTCCTAAATTGTTGATGGAAGCAGAAAGCCAAATCAACATATAACTTTTTTCTAAGAAAACTATTACTTACAGTTAAGACTATATAGAAGTATTTTCTGGGTAATACTAAAAAAACAATACCTTAACACATTCCAAGATTGTAACTCTGTGCCTTTGCACTGCTTGATCATCAAAAGTGATTGCTTTCATCAGCATGTTTAATGCAACATATCTGAGAGAACGAGAGTATGAATGATTGAATTCTATAAGGAGAATACAACAGTCTGAAGAACAAGAGCTAGAAAATGTGAAATAAAACCAAGGAAGCGCTGGTGGATAACAAGAGTACAGTATGCTTCACAGAGTTAAGCAGACCCAAAGAAAGATAAATACGAGCAAGATAGTTCTAATCTGAACACAAAATATCAAATAAAAAATTGAGGTGAAGAATGTTAACCTGATATTATTGTCACGGTTAGATAAGAATCGTCCCAAGATATTGATAGCAAGCACACGCAAGCTACTGGTGTCTTCAATGGCCATGATTGTTTCAACACATTCATAGAGAACAGCATTTCCTGCGTTTTTGTTCGATTCAGTTTTTGTTGCTACCTACAATAGCATGAAATCAGCTAGAATAAAGATATCTATGAGCATAACAGCAAGGATCAAGGAACCACAAAAACAAAAAAATTTACAGTAAATTCGTGACTCTGAAATCGAAAGATTTCCACTATAGAGCATATAACAGAAACAGGGTACATACTTTATCGTGTTAAAATAAAAAGGATTGCGCAACCTACAGACTATGAAGGCCACACATAAGCATACTCTAAGAAAACCAACAATAGCATAAAAAAGGTGAATTCATCCCGGCCAAAAGTACAAGGAAAACTCAGTACCCAATATGCCTAATATCTACGAAAAGAGAATGATAGTCTATTACCCCTATTAACTATAACAAAGTTGTTTCTCCCTTATGCTGTAATTGAACAGAATCAGTTCCATCACATGAGAAAACACAGTTATCATATATTTCTCTCTATAACATTTTTCGAAAAAAGTATATTTATTGCAACTGAAAAAAACTTTTTGATATTTATTAACGAAGTTATATCGGAATGGTGATAATGATGCACCATATCCCGGATTACTTGCTAACCATGGCTAACCTGGGCAAGTATATCAGTCATCAAATCACTAGCATCAGCATCGCCATGGCCTAAAACACGCAAGAGCTTGAGCAACCGTATTTGAAGAAAAGGGTCTGTGATCCCTGCAACATCATACTCAGGCTGGTATGCACTATTAGCAATGTCCCTCAAAGTTTTTATCAGCCCATCCGTGCATCTCTGCAGAGACAAAACAAAGACAAGGGTTTGCCAAAACTGACTATTTGATTCAAAAAAAACAAGCTGACTGTCTGCGATCTATTTATAAGCCCATATCACACATATAAAACTTTATTGCACGAAATATAGCAGGCACATGTATGCATGTTCAATGAAGCATATTTAATTACAGCATGCCTGTGCTCCTGTATCCATAAGTAGTGTGGTCAGCAGAATTTTATTGGCATACCTTTCTGAAGTACTCGAGGGCTTCATCATTGATTGTGCATAATTCATAACAAAGTTGAACTCCTGTGATAAGAACTCCATGATGTTTTTCTTTAAGTAAGGAAGCAGCAGCATTTACAAAGTTTTCTGCTATATCTGGAACTTTCCTTACTATCCTAGTAGAGCAAAGTGCGGCCTGCATATAATATACAACTCAAATGGTAAATTCAACGGAGGAACAAAAAAAACAGTGACTAAACTCCAATAGACACTGACACCCTGTAAAGGAAATTACGAAAACACTTGACCTTCTTTCGGATATTAGGGTCACGAAACTGGATTAATCTTTCTACTTCTGGTGCAAGATCACGAGCCATCTCTGCTGAACAAATATTCCCTAAAGCACAGAGATCAAGTCCTACAACATACTGGTTCGTGTGGTTAAGATCTCTACACGTGAGTTAAGGCTAAACAGGATCTTTGGTCCACTAACATTGAAGAAGCGTCTAACAACGGGTAAGGTATTAAAATTTTTAACACTAGAGAGTAGAGAGAGTTAGTAAGGATACTGTTTTAATGAATTAGTGACAAGCATCAACACTTCTTGTCTTTCATCAAGAAGCAACATGAGGCCAAGATATCCAATCCTCTTCTCTGGAAAACCAGGAGATGCAATGAGTTTCAAACACTCCATCTGCCCGAAATGTGTAGGGTAACCAAGCATGTGTATGAACATAAGTTTTGCAAGGTTCCTGTGCCTATCATGAGGGTCATCTTCATTAATGGATGCTCGGATATCGGCACACTCTTTTCTTACAACAGCACGCTCCTCCGCAGCTGTTTTGCATGCTCTTATGGCACGGATCATGTCCCTGAATCACACACATACCTTCAGAAACCATATACAAGTAATCTAAAGTGATAGAAACTTCCAATATAAAATCCCAATAAATATTCAATAAAATAACCAAAATTCTAAGGAAATCAGAAACTGCTAAACCATAATCAGAATTCAAATCCTCATATGAACGAGCTCAATTACATCATATTTAAAATCAAATTTTCGAATGTAAGCTGACAAAAAAAACAAAAAACCACTAAAATCTGAAAACAGAAAAGAATAAGGAAAGATGAGAATCTAATTTACCTTAGACGAGTACCGGAAGAAAATGGATTCATGACTGGGATGTTCAAGTGTTGAACCCGCAACTTTTTTGAAGAATCTGAAAATGAAACAAATTTAACCGGACAGCAGAATTTCGCCGGCGGGATTTTCCAAATCCGTTACCGGAGTTGCGAATAGCTGATCAATACCCAGAGAAACTGAGGATGATTTGGATCTCGATGGACGAGGCTCGTTTTTTTTCCTCAGTCGTCGTAAGTAAATTACCAAATTAAATGCGTTGTATAATAATAATATTTCATTTACAACTAAAACGCAACGTTTTGGTTGACAATCCTAAAACACTAAATTTTAAATGGGCTGATGTTGGGCCTATTTCTTCAATAAAAGTTGATTATACCCCATTGGTTGAATAAAAGAGTATACGTTATACTTTATTATAATCAATGATGCTTTGCAGCGACCATAAAAGTAAACAAATAACACAGTTGCTTTCGCTTCATTCTCGATTCTGACATGGCTTGCGGTTTGGGGATTAGGTCTCTGTCTCTCTTCTTCTTCATCGTTTTCAATCTGGGTAAGTATTCAAAGCTGTTAATTTAGTTGAACTTCCAAACCCAAATAATTTTTTTTTTGTTCTCATGAGTTTATTTACACAGTGAGTGGGAAGATAGTTTTAGAAGACGGGTACGAAGTTACAACAGTGGTCGATGGTCACAAGTCTGGTCTGAATCCTTACACAACTCATGCTCTACCAGGATCTTCTAATCTGATCGTCCTTGATTCTAGTGGCAGCACATTTTATACTACTTCATTTCCTTTATCAATTGGTAAAGCCACTTTTTGGTCTCATATAAGAATCGGATCATAATAATTATGTTTTTTTTGTATATGAGTAGTAAAATCATGTATTCACAAGTATATATGATTGCAAGTCTTGACCTTTAGTTTATTTTGTGAACCTTGCTAAATTTGAGTGAAGTTTTCAAAATTTGTGTAGATAATGTGATAAACCGGTTTGCTGGGGATGGGAATCCCGGTTATTTAGATGGTAAAGCTGGTAACAGCCGGTTCAACAAACCTCATGGGTTTGCTATTGATACTAAAGGGAATGTCTACGTTGCTGATAGGAGTAATAAAGCTATACGCAAGATCAGCTCTTCAGGTGTTTGTTTCATCCTTTTCTACTTTTATGTTAGTCTCTTGTTGTTTAATCTCGGTTTGGTTGAAGAACTGTTACTTTTTTCGATCTTTATTGACTGGACTTTATAGGTTATGTGACCACCATTGCTGGAGGAATCTCAAAGGAAGTTGGACATAGAGATGGACCTGCACAGAATGCAACTTTTTCTAGCGATTTTGAGATAACTTTTGTCTCTCAAAGATGTTGTTTGCTTGTTTCTGATCATGGAAACGAAATGGTTCGCCAGATTAATCTTAAGGATGAGGATTGCCTTGAAAGCTCTCATTCTAGTATGTCTTCTTTATATGTAATCTTTGTTGTATAATATGCTTTTGGAAACTTCAACAATTCTTCTTTTGCTGTTTCAGATTTAGGGACATACTCTCTTTGGTCAATAGGGATTGTTCTTTCATGCTTTCTTGGTGTAGCCATTGGATTTGCTGTTCGCCCTTACATCATTCGTCATGTAAGTTTTTTTACTATCTATCATAACCAAGATACATATCAGTTCTCTTAACCAAATCGTTATAGACAGGAAGAAGTGAACCACCTCTCCTTCATCATGACATGGAAGCTTCTCCTAACCAAATTAGGGGAACAAGTTCTGACCTTCTTCTCCTACATTAAAAACCGAGTTGCTGAATCAACCATTTGTTTGGTACTAAGTAGACTAGTTATGATGATCGTGTCTCACCTTTCCCTCATGTGTTCTGCACTATGTAAATTAGTTAGTTTGATGGTATCTCCCATTTTCTTCATGTGTCAACCCAACAATGTAGCTGTTTTAGACAAGAAAGATCCTTTATCTGATCCTCATAGCCCAAGTTGTAGTAACTCAACGTCGCCACTTTCTCTGAAGCCCACTGATGATCATATGGACCTGATAAGCTTTGATGATACACAAGAAAATAACAAGGACAAAGATTGCAGTAATGGAGAGACAGACACTACTTTGTCTCTTCCTCGTGCAACCATAGATGACATTATAAAGATTCAGGTTGAAGGGTTTTCAAAGATGGCTAAAGAAGATGCTTAAGAGCACATGCAAGTGGAGGAAGTATGTAACTTTTGTAAATATTGTGTTCTACATTCAAAATTTGGTCAGTTAACAAATCTTTTTTGTTAAAGTGCCTATGAATAATTGAAGTTTGCTACTTTTCTTACAAGAGAGATGTAGAAACCCAACTTAACAAATCTCAAAACAGCTATACATGAACTCCCAATTGCTACTACTATCAGATCAAGCAATTTCTCATGTACATGAATAATATCCATGTCGGCAAATCACAGATTGGTGAGCTCTGTAGTGAATATTCTGATGAGTATTAGTATTCATCTATTCTGGTGCCACACGCCTTTGGTCTTGCTCAATGCCCGGTCCAAACACAATTTTCATTGGGATTTGGTTAATCCGAGGAAATTACATACCACCATTGAGACTTCTATACAAAGAGATAAAACCTGCAAATCCTAAAAACCAGAAAGAAAAAAAAACAACAGGGAGAGGAGGTAGAAGAAAATACCCTTGACCCTCGCAACCTTTTGAAGAAAAGAAAAAAAATCACACAGATAACTTCTGACTTCAAAGTTCAGTAAATGGAGCGTGGGATGGAACATATGTATGGTTGTTTCAGTCTTAGAGGAAGATGAAGACATTTATGGAAGCAATGCTCTGACTCTTTCAGCTTGGTACATTAGAAGACAGGAGAAGCATCAACTCTTGATGATGTTGGTGTTCTTGGTGGGTGCTCTAGTGACAAGGATGCCATGTTTATACTTCAAATGCAGTGAGAGTCTGAGTGGGAATGGATTGTTATACACTAGTCTCTATGTAGGTTTGATTTGTGTTGGGAATGTACTTAAATGGGTGACTTGTGTTGTTTCTTACTATAATTGTAAAGCTAAGGCTTAGCTTTTGCTACACTTTGCTTTGTACGCTTTGGTTAGATCACTTATATGCTTAAAGCCATCATTGCATTATTGGTCTTTGATATATTAGTGGTAATAGCTTGTCCAATTAAATTAGGACAGCCTCAACTACTAGTCAAATATTACATACGTTGACTTTTAGTCAAAGTCAACAAGTCAATGAAAGAGAACAACCATTAATATATTCGGACAGTAATTAGCACTGACATTTTCTAATACACATATAGATCTGTGATTAGCCTTCTTCTTCTACTTCAACTGTGAGAAAGAAATCAAGAAATGGAGAAACTAAGTATCATTGAACTTCTAAAACGAGCTGCGAAGTTACTATTTAGTAACATCAATCTCTTTCTCTTTCTCTTAGTCTGCTCTTTCCCATTGTTTTGTTTCTTGATCTTCTTTGAGCTCTCCCTCCAAACCACTGTCTCTCTCACTTCCCAGTTTCTCTTTAAACTGCTCACTCTTAGGGATAACTTGTCGGAGAATGATCTTATTCTCATATCTGAAGAAAAGAATGATCTTATTCTCATAACTGAAGAAAAGAATGATCTGATTCCATGGCTGATCAAGACATTTCTTCTCTACTTCTTTCCCTATACCTTTATCGACCTCCTTACCACCACCATGATCGTTGCAGCATCTTCACTCGTTTACACATCTGAGGAAGAACCATTGGGGATGCTTTATTTGGTTCAGAGATCTTTCAAACTATGTCAGAACAGAGTAGGAGGTTGTGTGATCACATCTCTCTATGTGCTTCTTTGGTCAACCTCTGTTTTTATTTTCTTTTTCTTGTTCTTTTTTCTTCAGTTTCTCTCTGGTTCAACCAACTACTTATTCATTCCTTATCTCTCACGCGAACTTCAAAGCTTCCATTACGAAGCAGCGGGTCTGTACCATCCGATAGTGGTTCTAAATCTTCTGACTCAATGTACTCTCTTTATATACCTGACTGCAAAGTTCAGCAAGTGGAGTTCAGGATGGAACATGGGTTTGGTTGTTTCGGTCTTAGAAGATGAAGAAGATGGTCAAGGCATCTATGGAAGTGATGCTCTGTCTCTTTCAGCTTGGTTTAGAAGAGGACATGAGAAACGTGATCTCTGGTTGATGTTGATGTTCTTGGTCACTGCTCTTGCAATAAGGATGCCGTGTTTTTACTCTAAATGCAGTGAGACTTCAAGTGGCAATGGAGTTTTGTACACAAGTCTCTATGTTGGTTTGATTTGTATTGGGAATTTGTTTAAATGGTTGACTTGTCTTGTTACTTACTATGATTGTAAAACTAAGGTTTTGATGAAGAAGCGTGATGTTGAACAAGCTAAACCTCTTACTAATACTTAAAAGAGTGTTTAGCTAAGATCAATTCAAAGTTTGGAAATAAGTTTTGAAACAATAGAACATTCTAAAAACTGTTTACAGCTTTTATTTGATAAATTTAATGAGCCTTCTCATTAGTTTCCCTTCTCTTCTCAATTGGCTTTTGAGTCTATAACCTTCTTGGCAAAAGAAGGCAAGCAGAACGCTGCAGAATGAATCTGAAACAACGAAGAAATGAGAGTTTAAGTTAAGGTTTCAAAATGGTATCTTCAGAGAGTTTTTTCTTTTCTTTTACCTCGGCATTGTAAAACTTCAAAGGTCCATTTGATTTACTAGAGCTCTCATCAATTGGGTTCACTGGGTGTTTGAAGTCAACATCAGGTCCCTCAGTTGAACAAAGCATAAATCCAATTACACCACTGCAAACAAAATGTATGAAACAACACTCATTCATGTTTAAGTTACAAAATGAGAGAGATTTGAATGTTAAAATGGTCATTGAAACATGCCTAGGGTATGTTGGAACGCTGGTCCACGCATAGTTTACAGAACCCTTGAAGATCTCACGGCAATTGGAAACAATGTCTTCAATGATGTCCATGTGAAGCCACAAGCTTTCAGCTTGAGTGCACACAACTCCACCAGGACGAAGAGCTTTAGCAACGGATTGGAAAAAGGGTTTCTCAAACAGCTCCTTGGCAGGACCTGACATCCGCACACAAAATCATATAATCAAAGTCAGCAGCAAGGGGGTTGATCATATTGATGATAACATATGATGGCAATAGTTACCGATTGGATCAGATGAGTCAACTATAACTGCATCATATGATCCTTCAGCAGCATTCTTCAAGAAAGCAACACCTACAATGATTCACCAACTAGTGGTCACAACAACAACTACATAATGTTTCAGAAAGAGAGCTGAAAAGGTGTGGTATTGTACCATCACCAATGACGAGGTTCACACGAGGATCCTCGTATCCAATAGCTACATTAGGGAAGAACTGCTTAGACACCTGAAGATTCCCAAAAGGTTGAAACAAATCAAACTAAGTTACACATCTGAAAGTTCATTTATTCTAATGACAAGGCATTAATTGAAACAGAGATGCAAGAAATGTGAATAATAAGTATGTAAGCACTCACATCGACCACCATTTTATCAATTTCACACATGTCAATCTGTTCAACAGAAGGATGACGTGCAACTTCCCGTAAGACACCTCCATCTCCTCCTCCAATAACCAAGACCTATGGAAGAACAAAAAAATCACTGAGTCTGGCTTATAACTTTACTGACTAAAAAAAAAGCACTTTTAGCTGTTCCACTTTATAACTACACCCAGCTGACTTAGTCTCTATATTCATGTCTATTAAAAGAAACTCTAGTTACTCTATGATTTAATCAAATCCTACCTAAAAACCCTTTCATTACCTTACAAAAGAAACAGACTCTGATTACACAAACTAACACATAAACACACACAATAAAGGTAAAAAATGGTTGGAGAAGAATTGATAAATACCTTCTTAGGGTTAGGTATAGAACACAAAGGAAGATGAGTGATCATTTCTTGATAAGCACATTCATCTCTTTCAGTAAGTTGGATTACTCCATCCAAAACCAAAACTTTTCCATATGTTGCAGACTAACAACAACAACAATAAAAAAAAAAAAATGAAAACTTGATAAAAACAGAGAGATTATGAAATTAACAGAGCAAAGCAAAATTCATTACTTGGAAAACAATCACATCTTGGTAATCTGATTTCCCTTGAAACAATATCTTCTCGACCTTTAAAGAGTGTGCCTCACCTTTAAAAACTCAAAAAAATATTAGCTTTTTTATTTATTTCAGAGGAATCTCATAAATCAAGAGTAGAGGAGTGACCTGGCCACATGGGACTCATTTCAGAAAACCACCCAGGAATCACAGAGGAGAAACAAGTAGGTTCCTTTATCTGATCTCCATTCTCCGTCTCCATAGCTCCGTTATTATTCTCTTCTCTTGGTCTCTTTAAATCAGAGGCGGAGGAATCCATGGTTGTTGTTCCACGAGAGAGTGAGAATAAATGAGAGAGAGGGATTAGGGTTTTGGTAGAGTGGTGATTTTGATGTGATGTGTATGAAGTTATAAGGAAGAGAAGATATCGGATTTGATATTCTGCGTAGGACTGTAAATAATATCATTTTATTTTTAATTTATTAATTTTTAGCGTAAAATTTGGGAAATTATTATGTGATGATGAGACTATGCTACTTTTGCCTCGAATGTAAATATCGTCTTTTTGGCTTTTTATGTCTGTTTTTATTCGTGTCTTAATAATGGTTACTTGCCTTTTGTTATGTTCACACGACGCGCTAATTTCACGTGCTTAATTCTCTCACCAACCGAAATTTTAAAATATCAAATAATAGACGAAAAAAGTTTGTTTTTTGGTCCTAATATTTTACGATTGAACCCCAAATTTTAAGAAATTTGATTTTTTCTCTCAAACTATTAAAATTCAACTTAATTCATATATTACTAAAAATTTCGGCTTAATTATGGAGTGAAACACGCGTAATTTTAATAATTTGATAAATGCTTTAATTTAGGCCTGGCAATAAATTCAAAATCCAAATGTCTAATTGAAAATCGATCTAATTAATATTCAAATTCTGTTTGAATTTTAAACATCATTATTTAAAAAACTAAAAAATTTCAGTTTTAAAAAAATCTAAATTGGTTAAATTCAAAAAATCTGAACTGAATAGGAGTATGATCTTAAACTACCTGATTATATAAAATATGAATAATCCAAAAAGAATCTGAAATTTGAATGCTTCAACAACAATATGGGCTCAAAGCAGGCTCGTGGCTACTACAACCATGTATTTGAGGCATCGGCCTAAGGCCATATTTTTTTTCAAATTAAAGATATTGCTACTTTTCAAACATCATATATCAATCTAATAAAATTTTAGATAACACTTCTACATGGAAGAAGCATGCACAATCGAATTTTGTATACGATCATAACCCAAAAGAAGGTTTCTCACGTTAGGACGAGACTGTTGAGCCTACTATAATATTAGGCCCAATATATAACCTATACTTTTCGCATAAACGAACCTAATGCAACATCTAATCAAATCCCTTCTTTTACCTTTGTAAGATCAGGCTTAGAGAGAAGTTAAGGTGTGTATGAGAGATATTGGATCAGACAAGGATTCTAGCTACTTATGTAATATATGCAAGTGCCGAACATTAATAATGAAGTTCAGTTTCATACGTTTGTTCCTAGTTCTTGTTAGGCTTCATTTCAATCGAACGGTTCAATATCGTTCATATTAAATAATCGTGTGGATAACAAAGTTCATGACATAATATTCTCTTTATCTAGTTAGAAGAAAAAAGTTAAAATGATTTATTTACTTATAGAAAAATATTTTCCTTATAGTTATTTTAATCACTAATGCCAACTCATAAAGTAGACTATTAAATTATGTTCATACGATTAACCTACTGACTGGGAATAACGATAGGACTAAAAATAATCACATATTTCGAGTGGGTCGGTGAACCACTAAATCTCTTCAAAGATAATGGGAGAAGCAGTGTAATACTGTTTCTCTTTGATTTGACCAAAGAAAAAGTAATGTTAAAGTGAACGGTGGTGATAAAGTACGTTTGGTTCTCATAAACCTAACCTAGCCCATACCAACTTTTTCAAGTCAGCCATTCACAACTATATTTCGTTTTTATTTTTATATTTTAAGATATTTATTAAAAAAAAATACATATAGCATAATCTTGATATGTGTGATAGTAAAATAAATAAATAATTGGGCAAAGGCAAGATTTCCTAGTTAGGGAATGATTAATTTTTTTTTGGATATTGTTTCTTAAAAACTCATTTTTTATTCATTGAAGATTTAAAAGTAGTAAAAAAAAATTAAATTCTCTGAAAACAAGAAAGGTGGATTTTGGATCATCTCACTAATTTTCAAAAATCTTAAACAATTTTCCTTGGCTTTTTACTTTTTAAATTAGATTTTTTTCAAAGTAAAAATGAGTGATATGATCCAAAGTTATTTTCTTTATTTTTATATGAAACTTTAAGAAAATCTTGAATTGATAAAAAGTGAATTTTTTTTAAAGAAACAAATCCAAAATGTTGTAAAATCTATTTATATCGAAGACCAAAAAAGTATGAACAAAAGAACAGTATTTTAATATGATTGTCAACTAAATTTGTCACGATACTCTATATGACATTTATGTCCACATATGGAAAAAATGGATTATATTTAATTTCTTAAATTAGTTATTTCTGTATTTATTATTTATTATATATAAAGCAAACTCGTGCATCTTCTTCACAAATACACAAAAGCTAAACCTCATCGTGACACAACTGTAGAAGAGAAAAACAAAGTAGCCATGGCTTCAAGAAGAGTTTCTTCACTAATCTCTCGCTCCTTCATGTCCTCATCTTCTTTGTTATCTCTTCGAGGTATATATAAAATATCTAATGCGATCCATTTGTAAAAAAGTAATTGCTTCTCAGCTCCGATCTCATTTATTTTCTATGTTCATAGATGTTCATTACAACGATCAAGATCGTTCTGTTTTGTTGATTTCTTTGGATCATTGATCTGAGAGTTTTTAGGAGTCTGTTAGTCTCTGTTGATCTTTTGATTCTTGTTTTGTTTCTTCAGGCAAAAATCCTCATATGAACACAGGAGTTCAAAGATACAGTAACATCTCTGCTGCTCTTGAAGACGCAATCACTCCACCAGTGAAAGTTGAACATACACAGCTCCTAATCGGTGGAAGATTCATTGATGCAGCTTCAGGTAAAGAAGAAATGTTTCATTAGCTTCATCAGTATCTAAAAAGCTCAAGGAGGCATGATTGTTATAATCTACAGGAAAAACTTTTCCAACTTTGGATCCTAGAACTGGAGAAGTGATAGCTCAAGTAGCTGAAGGTGATGTAGAAGATGTGAACCGCGCAGTTTTAGCTGCACGCAAGGCTTTTGATCAAGGACCATGGCCTAGAATGACAGCTTATGTAAAAAAATTTCATAGCTTTGTGTTTGTTTATATGTTCCTTTTGAAATGGTGACTCTAACCTTGACTAAACTTCATCAGGAGAGATCGAAAATACTCTTACGTTTCGCTGATTTAATCGAGAAACATAACGATGAGATTGCTGCTCTTGAGACTTGGGATAATGGGAAACCTTATGAACAATCTGCTAAAATTGAAGTACCAATGATAGCTAGAGTGTTCCGGTACTATGCTGGTGAGTGTATCTTTTTAAGTTTGTTTTTACTCATCTCTTGACAAGTTATATGACTTCTCTTTGATGAGTTCATTAGGTTGGGCTGATAAGATCCATGGAATGACAATTCAAGGAGATGGTTCACACCATGTTCAAACCTTACATGAGCCTATAGGAGTAGCTGGACAAATCATCCCATGGAACTTTCCTCTAGTCATGCTTTCTTGGAAACTTGGACCAGCTTTAGCTTGTGGAAACACCATTGTTCTCAAGACTGCTGAGCAAACTCCTTTATCTGCTCTTCTTGTCGGAAGATTACTTTATGAGGTAACAACAATATTGAAAACTCTTGTGTTTGCTTTTATTTGTCTACTTGATTGTTTTGAATTTATGTTTCATTTACCTCAGGCTGGACTACCTGAAGGAGTTGTAAATATAGTTTCTGGATTTGGTGCTACTGCTGGTGCAGCTATAGCTAGTCACATGGACATTGATAAGGTTTAAAAAAAAACATGAAAACTTCTTCTTATGTCAGTGTCTTTCAATAGAGTTTATGATAAATCTTATGAACTCTTTACAGGTTGCTTTCACTGGGTCTACTGATGTTGGTAAGATTATTCTTGAGTTGGCTTCAAAAAGCAATCTTAAACCAGTGACTCTTGAGCTTGGAGGCAAGTCACCATTCATTGTATGTGAAGATGCTGATGTTGATCAAGCTGTTGAGCTTGCTCATTTCGCTTTGTTCTTTAACCAGGTAACAACATCAGTATAACTAGCATCTGAACTATTTTATAAATTTAAACCCCTTTTGGCTTAAACTTATAGGGACAATGCTGTTGTGCTGGCTCGCGTACATTTGTACATGAACGTGTGTATGATGAGTTTGTAGAGAAAGCTAAAGCTCGTGCAGTAAATCGCGCTGTTGGTGATCCTTTCAAGTCAGGCATTGAGCAAGGTCCTCAGGTAAAACATAACCTAACCATGATCTCAGTTAAAAAAACAGCAGATTCCTAACTTGTTTGAAAAAACATAATAAACAGGTGGACTCAGAGCAATTCAAGAAAATCTTGAAGTACATAAAATATGGTATAGAGAGTGGAGCTACCTTACAAACTGGAGGTGACAAGCTTGGTTCCAAGGGTTACTACATTCAACCCACTGTTTTCTCAGATGTCAAAGTAAGTAAACATAATATCTTTTAAACAAGTCGATTTCCGTTACAATTTCTTGCGAAAATATCGATTTATATGGGAATGTATTGAACTTGGCAGGATGATATGCTCATAGCTACAGATGAGATTTTCGGGCCAGTTCAAACCATACTCAAATTCAAGTACAAATCTAATGTTTAAACCTCTTTGTTTAAACATCTTCTGATTAAACTTTACTAACGTCTTTTGGATGTTTCTTAGGGATCTGGATGAAGTGATTGCCAGGGCGAACAACTCGAGGTACGGTTTAGCTGCAGGAGTGTTCACTCATAACCTGAACACGGCGAACAGACTGATGCGAGCACTTAAAGTTGGGAGTGTTTGGATAAACTGTTTTGATATATTTGATGCTGCAGTTCCATTTGGAGGGTATAAAATGAGTGGTATTGGAAGAGAGAAAGGTATCTATAGTCTTAACAATTACTTGCAAGTTAAGGCTGTTGTTACTGCCATTGAGAACCCGGCCTGGCTCTAGACTGAACCAGGTCCAAGTATCTCTGTATCTCACCTTAAATTAGCTGGACTTGAGCTTATTTCGTAAGGTTGACTTATAATGAATGGCTTAGTACTTTTGCTTTTGTAAACTCAAGAGTGTTTTATCTTCAAAACATAAAGGCTACACAGATTGTGTGATTTATAAAAACAAACTCTTATTAGTTTCATTGATGTGTTAAATCGTTTTACATGGCGTATATGAGCTTGACAAATAACAATAGAATCAATGAATACAGTGGAACCTTTTAACTAGAAGTGGGAACACCATAAAATCTCAAGGGTTCTTCATTTTGATTCTGAGTTTTCTTGTAATATGTGATGCTTTTGGATGAGCTGGTCGTCTCATGTTATCAGCAGATTGTTCTGCTTCCACCCAGTTTACAACTTTGAGAATCAGAGACTGTGGAACCTTCTTAACATCTGCATCACTTGTACTTTTACACTTCTTCATTCCTTTCTCTAGAGCTTTTTCTATAAACTCCATAAACCAATTTGCAGCTTCTTTCTCTATTTCTTTAACCAACCTCGCTGTGTTTCCTAACCCGGAAGATGGAGCTGATGGGTTCTTGTTCTCATCGTTTGATCTCAATTGCTTCTGTTGCTTTAGAACAATTCTTCTCTTTGATGTTGTTTTCTCTTGATCAATAGAGTTATGCTGGATTTCGTTTAGTATCAATGACAATCCATCTTCGGATTTGTTCTCAGTAGCAGTTGCTTCAATAGTTGCGATTTCGGTTATGGTTTCAGATATTTGGCTGTGAAACTCCAAGAACTTGTTGAAGCAAGCAGCTGGACAATCAGCTTTTGCTGTTTTGCTCAGATTTGCGAATGTCCTGTTTAGTCCCCAAAACAAAAACACATTTGAAACTCAAAGATCCATAAATCATACAATGAAACCGAACAAGAAGAGATTGTTGTATGTACTTGAGATGACAAACTACTGTTTCTGTAGCTGTAGCTTCTCTCAATGCTTGAAGAGCTATCTTCTGAGCTGTCTCTCGCTGTTGTATAGCTTCCTGTTTAATTACAAAGACATCAAGATTCAGTATTACCAAAACATTCTTAAAATACTCTTTAACAATCGAATCTATCATCAAAAATCCTAACTAAATCCAACTTGAATCATCACCTTGTTCAATGTGCTGAGTCTTCCTTGTAAACTCGAACTCTTCTCTGTTTTTTCAAGCTTACTATGCTTTGGTGAAGTCAGCTTAGAGGTAGACTTTGGAGCATCTCTTTCATCTTCAACCAAAGCAGCTGCAGTTGTTCTTCTAGTACGCATACTCGGAGGAGGTGACTCACTTTTCTTTGCCTACAATTAAAGCCATTGTTAACACTGTCACATTCTTGAATAAGCCTAAAAGAGAAAACACAAAACAAAAATGTACATACAGAGGATTTAAAAGGACTAAGAAGAGTAGAAGAAACAGAGTTCTTCGCCATTGTCTCTCTATCGCAAACACTTCTGCTTCTCGGAAACTTAGAAGTAGGTGGAACAACACAGCTCTTCCTCATCATCGAAGCAGGACTCTGATCTGCCATTTTAGCTAAAACCCCTCCTCCATAAGAACACCTAACACCACTTGGTGATCTCCCTCTAGTCATCGGAGACGCATTCGTGAATCTACCCGTACCAAGCCTATGTTTCGCCGGCGTACACTGATCAAAATCCAAAGGCGCAGGTTTTAACACAAACGGAGATGATACGTCACCGTTTTGACCCCAAGAGCCTCTTCTAGGTCTCGAACTGGGCTCATTATCAACTTTTCCTCTTGTACTCATCAATGGCTCAGGAGTTCCAAGGAGAGGATGACGTCCAGGAATTGGTTTAGCGCCTTGGATGATCGGAACAGGGGTACCTGGATCGAGGCGATCAACGTAGATGAATTGACCTAATTGCATCTTGTTACTAAGAACGACATCGTCTTGATCCGAAGGTAGGGTTACGTATATAGAGTGAGATGAATCAGAGACTTTAATGAAGAAGCCTTGTTTTGGCAAGAGACTCTTCTCGTCAAGATCGACGGGGACTATATCTGTGACCTGTAATAAAGAGCTTCTATGTTCTCCGGTCGGTTTAACTCCGGTTTTCATCCCGTCGATTAGCTTTTGAAGGATTCCGGGAGCTAGAGCTGCCATTATTTCTTCGAATCGGTGATTCAAACGAGTAAATCACAGAAATTCAAGAACTGGGTTTAGATCGGGAAGAACGATATTACGTGATTGAAGAAAATTTACTGTTTTGTTTACTTAGCCGGAGAGAGCCAACGGTAACTACTTGAAGAAGAAGAAGAAGAAGAAGAAGAAGAGAAA
>ASXC01023956.1:0-17228 GCA_000411055.1 Leavenworthia alabamica
GTGGACCCAGGACTGACACGGAGAGATGACATAGGAGGGTCGACCTAGTCGGAATTTTGGTACACCGTGGTCCATGTAGGACTTATATTTTGGATACCGGGGTTGGTATCAGTTACAGTATGTATATGTATTTTCCGCTGTATGTACTTATACGTTTATGTATAGTGTATTTTATTATTTATGAAAAAGTTTTTAAAATATTCGGTTTTACTGGTTTATGACGTAACCTCGTGGAGGGGTTGTGTCAATTTCTTGATTAGACAATTGGCGAATATTGTCTAGGTCAAGTAGTGAACCATATAAATATTTGCACACAAGAATGTTGCTCTTTGAGCGTTTTGATTATTAGTATTTCTCTGGCTTTTCTTCCCAAAGGTTTTGGTGAGTGAATAAACGAGAGTAAGCGGTTGTTGCTGATGAGAGTTTGGGTAGTTAGGAATTGGTCCGTGACAAGTAATACTACTTGTGTAAGATCGGATTAAACATCTGTAATAGTGTTTAAAAGATTCCTAGATTCCTTAATAAAATAAGTATTTTATTATTTGCTTTCTAATCTCCGTAATTTCAGTAGTGGGCGTCATGCTGTGAAAGATCGGCTGAAAGAGGTATTATTTTTCGTGATTTCGTTATATCATTAATCGTTAGTATTATAATACTTGATACATGTTTATTATCTAAAGTCAGATGGGATATGATATGGATGAAGAGAAATTGAACAATATCTTCTCACAATTCAGGAATTTAACCAAAGAGAAAAAGGTTTTTATTTTTTATTTCGTGTTTTATTTTCATGTAACATATATAATCGTATAAAATACGAATTAAGTTTTTTTGGAATTGGTTAATATGTTCAGAGAATCACAAATGCTGATCTGAAGGCATTAGTGGTGTCATGTGATGAAATTTCATCGGGGAAATTAAATGATAAGGGTAATAATAACAACTCTATATCAAACCCTCAGGTTCCATCTGTTGTCTAAATTTGTAAACAATTGAATAAAATAGTTGAAAAAATTTAGTTGATTTTTGTTCAACTCATTCAACTACAAAATAGTAGATGAATGAGTTGAAGATTTTTCTTTTGTAATTTTTGAATTTGTTCAATTTTTATGGCTGAACAAGTTGAACAATTTTTTAAACTTGTTCATCTCAAATAGTAGATTTGAGCTGAATATTAATTCAATCTCTTCAACTCATAAATTTAGATTTACCAGTTGCAGTGTGTTGTGTAATATATACGATGATATCAACTTTCATTTGATATATGTTCATGTTTTGTTATTGCAATGAATAAAAATAGTAACAATGGAAGCGTGTATGTGTTTCTATATATTTTAACTTTTTTTATAACCAGAAAATCTTAGTTGTAAATTCAAGATAATCTTTTAACCATCTAAAAAAGTCATATATCATTTAATTTAAAACATACTATATGTTAACCAAGCATGATTTAACAAATCTGAAAAAGTATTATGGATTACTGTTATAATAATATTATAGAATAAGTATAAGAGAAAGATGCACAAGTAAAATTTATTACAGACTGAAGGTGTTGTTTTTATTTTATATTCCGAAATTTTCTCTGTCCAGAAGAGTGAATTTTATTACAGACTGTAGTTAATTAGACAACGTTTGATAAAAGAAGTTTGTATTAAAATTAAATGCACATATATTATACTACATTTATATCTGAAACTAGCTTGAATCATTTCAAATGTTTTTAAATAAAAATGGTGTTTGAAATCAAATATAAAATTTATCTACCTTTTCAACATATATTGAAGATAAAATTGTGAACAAATATTACTATTCGTGGCCATATGTGTTACAAATTCAGTCCAGTTAGTTGCAAAACTAGTTCTCTAATAATCTTTTTTTTTAAATAAATAATAAATAATTAAAAGTTGAATCAATAAACCCTGAATCTGTCCTGAACCCTAATTCCTGCGGCTTTCATCTTCTTCCTTTCACTCTGTAATCAAATGTTGGTTGTTTCGATGAGAACATTAATGTCCCCATCTCTCACACCTTCCTCTCTTCATCTCCCTAAATCTACTCTCTTCTCTAGCGTTCTTCGCGTCTCCTCCCTCACAAATTCCGTCTTCACAGTCAACAAATCCCCAACGAATTCACTTCACTGCACCCCGAAATTAAAGATAGTAAGTGCGGCGGCGGCATCATTATCATCTCAGTCGCTCTCCTTCTCATCTACAGGAGAGATACACGTCATCGTAGGTCCAATGTTCTCCGGGAAAACCACAACACTTCTCCGCCGTATGCTAGCAGAAAGAGAAACCGGAAAAAATATAGCAATGATCAAATCAGATAAAGACACAAGGTACTGTATCGAATCAATAGTTAGTCACGACGGTGAGAAATTCCCGTGCTGGCCTCTTCCAGATCTATCATGTTTCAAAGAGAGATTCGGAATAGATGCATATAAGAATCGATTAGATGTGATTGGGATCGATGAAGCTCAGTTCTTCGGAGATCTCTACGAGTTTTGCCGTGAAGCTGCTGATAAAGAGGGTAAAACAGTAATTGTAGCTGGACTGGATGGTGATTATCTGAGAAGGAGGTTTGGATCGGTACTTGATATAATTCCGATTGCGGATACCGTTACGAAGCTAACGTCACGGTGTGAAGTTTGTGGGAAGAAAGCTTTGTTTACGTTAAGGAAAACGGAGGAAAAAGAAACGGAGTTAATTGGAGGAGCTGAAGTGTATATGCCTGTTTGTAGGACTCATTATGTTAGCGGTGGTCAAGACGTTTTGGATTCTTATTCGATCAAACCGGACCACGATGTTTTAGTACCAAGTCGTCCTCCATTTTAAATCTCTGCTGATTTTATAGTTTTAATTTAAATCCCTCTAGATATTACATAATTCAGTTTATATTAATGGGTTATGGATTTATTGTTTGGCTCAATTTAAATCATTGATTTTAAGATTTATTTAGTAAAAGCCACATAAACAAAATATTTTGTGTTCTAAAGTTCTTTATAGTATTACTTCATATATTTTTAACCTTTTACACAATTGTGGGTTAGATCCGAATTAACTACATAAATAAATAAAAAATTATAGTTAAATTTCAGATCTAGTAAGCATGAGAACATTGTACCATGCTTGTATTTCGTGTGTAAGACTGAACAACACGACAAGTCCATCATTTGTTATACAACCATATCATCGAGACAGGTCATAAACTAAGCTCATGATTTGTTATATAACCCATACCATCGAAGCAGGGCAGTAAAATCCCCTATTGCATACCCTCCAAAACTGCTGAGTTTAGTCAGTCAAGAGCTTTGATTAGGTTTCAGTCTCTTCGTCTCCGCTTCTCCCGCCTTGACTCTTTCCGTTCTTCATCTGAGTTATACCGCGAAGAAGATGATTTTTTGGTCTTGTGATGCTTTGAGTGCTTCTTGTGACCACTTCTCTTCTCTCTAGAAAATTCTCTATACTTCCTTCTTGATCTTGAACCTTGCTTATTCCGGTTGTGGTAGTCACTGGATGAATTGCTCTCTGAATCATTGTTTCTATGTCTATCCTTCTTATTTGATCGTCTTTTTTTCTGTTCATCTCCCGAGGATTCACTCGATGATAAATCATTGCCACCACTATGTTTTCTTGGTGATTTTTCTTCAGACCTTAGTGTGAGGCTGCTTGTTTTCTCCTCTGATTTCTCTTTCAATCCAGATTTATCAGGTCTTTTATCAGAAGAGCCATCGTGTTTCCTTATCAACTTGTTATCTTCTTCCATTGGCTTCGATCTTTCCACGTACGTGACATCAGAAGGTACTTCGAAACCTAGTTCTTTCCCTAGAGATTCTAGAAAATCACCAGCTATAAGTCGATTTAATGTTGTTGCAGCCGCTTCATTCTTCTTCTCTTGACCCTCTTGTCTATTTTCAATCATTGGTTCATCTTCATCATCTTGAGAATCATCAGAGAAAATGGCCTGCAAGTGAACAGAGGGTGTCAGGGTCACAATCATTAATGGACTTTTATCAAATTGAGTAATGTAAACTGTTATTTTTTACCTTGTAAAGATCAACAGGTCTTTCCACATTCTCCACTTCCACCTCAACTTTAGGCTCTTCTACTAATGTCTCTTTCTTAGGTTCTTGTATATCTGATGTTTGACTTACTTTCACTGTATCCGGCAAGAATATGAGAGAATCCATTTTGTTTCTCGCTCGAGGAGCAGTTGCCGGCTGTAAAATCAAGGGAAAATGAATTAACCATACCAAGCATTAAATTTTACGTAGAAGCAAAAACGTGACACTAAAATTGCATAACCAAAAGATGATGATTGCATCTGATATGATTAGGATTCATGATTATTCAAACTTTCACCAAACATATGGTTTCCAAAACAAGACATTAAAAATAGAATTCGCTTATTCCCAGTGTTCAATGATTTAAAGCTTAAAATGACATTCCAGGAAGGAGATGCAAGGAAGAACCTATTTACCTTTCCCATGAAAGGGTCAGGGAGATCAAAACGTTTGCACAAAAGAGATGCAGGACGCCATTGGAACTCTTCCCTTTTAGGGTAAGTCTTACTCGATTTCATGTCTACAACTCCAGTGTCTTTAATTTGCTATAAACAAAAGTTTTACATATGAGCAAAGAAACCTCCAATGTACAGAATAACTGCAATAAAGATACTACAAAATACCTCGGTTCCACCAGAAGTAAATTGCAGCCCTCCTGCAAGGAAGTCGATAGGCTGTTCCGTAGCTCGTCTGACCTCCTTGTAAGCTTTCCCTTTTTCAATTGCCTCAGCTGCAGCCTCAAAGTCCAACCTCTCTTGAGCACGAGCTGATTCTGTCATGCTGTTAACTCTGTTCGAGTCTGTTGTACGTAAGCCTCCTTTGTATTTTTCCTTGAGAAACTGCTCAAATCTTTCTTGTTTTGCCAGGTCATCTTTGAAGGGCTTGACAACCTCGGCTGCCTCTTGTTAAAGACAAGTAGAGAATAACAGTGTAAGGGAAACAAAGACATTGTCATTTACTTGAAACACATCTACCAAGTGCAATCAAACTAAAAAAACTTATAAGTTGTTAACTTACAGATGAAGCTGATTTGGTGAATGTATCAGAGAGATTGGTTGGGAAATGGAAAGAGCCTCCAGAAGAAGCGGAAGTATCAGTTTCTTTTTTACTTCTCTGCAATGGCTTTTCCCCTAATAAGCTACCACGTGTTTCTGCAGTCATTTTCTGCACACTTGGAGAGAGCTTGATCTCAAATAGCAGCTTACTTTGATCACTGCGCTTTTGTTGCTCCTCCCACAACTTTCTTATGTAATAGTCATGACCTTTACCTCCCCGAAGAAAATCAAACAGCTGATTTGATTGGTTCTTCTCTCTAGAAAGATCTTCGTATAGTTTCCCACAACGGGAAACAAAAGTTGCAAACCCCTCGATCAAAAGTTTCAGATTATTATCTGCAGGAGGAGGAACATCTGGAGGAGCAGAAGCCGCTGGCTTAGTTTCAGCCTCAAGAGGACCAGAAAATTTATGCAGGGCAACAAAATCCTTCGGGATTTTCGGAGGATTAAATCTAGTATAATATACAAAACACACAAGATATGAATTAGACGACCTGTGCATATGAAAGTAAATCTTGGTTATCATACAATTTCCTCATGTTTGTGAATCATTTCGGTTTGAGTTACCTCTCTAAACTGTAGTCAGAATTCGTAGCAGCTCCAAAACCTGGCAAAACGTCATGCTCTTTTGAGGTTAACCTCAGTATATTGTTATTGCTCGGTCTTGCTGGCTGTTCATCTTCTATGACATAAGTCTGATCAAAATCGTACCCTGAAAGAAAAGAAAAAAACTTTGGTTAGTTGGTATTGCAGCATATTCTGAGAAACAGGTTTGATAAATCCAAAACTAACACTTCAAATTATCAAGCAAGTTTTACACCTTTTAACAATAGTACTCCTTTCCAAAAGACAAATATTTTTATAACATACAAGATCTATAATTTAATCATAATGGACAATGGTTTGCCTCCTCGAGAATGAAAAAAGTTTCACCTCATAACGTGTGCATATTTTAACAAATAACAACCATGATTAATGAAACAGCTATCTTGTCCTTACCAGCATATACATCTTCATCCTCAGCACCAGGTTCCTCAAGTGCCCCAATGCCAAAACCCTGAGCAATCTTTCCTGCTGATTGTTCAACTCATATTAGTAACTAACACAACTCACGAGTAGTTTGTACGCAACAACAAGGCCAAGAAAAGGCTGGCATAGAGATAAACAATAGATGCATGTAAGTATCTTCATACAACGAAGAGCAGATTAATAAAAAGTAAAAGAAAAATGGTGAGTAAAGATCTTACATTTTGGTCCGAAAAGACTTTCCTTCATTGACAAAGGTTTTCGGAAGCCAGCCTCCTTATTGGCAGACAAGCGAGATCTTTTCTTTTCTACGGATTAGCAAAATGAGATGCAAGTCAATGACCAGGTATGCCCTGTCAGCAAAAACATCGTGAAAGTCCTTACTAGATACCTCTAAATTCAGGAGCATGCTTAAAAGGATCATATCCTAATCCATGCAGGTCCTGCTTTGGATTGAGAACATATACCTACAACAGAAAATGGAGCAACAAAGAATATCATCACAATCAATGTAATTTCTAAATAACTTATCCAGCAGATTAAAACCAGTCAGCCCTATGTTTATTATGATATGAAATGTTTATTATGATATGAAATGTAGAAGAGATCAAGAACAAGATAAACAATGGATGTATGACACCAGTAACAATTAACAAGATAAAGGTCATTTGCAGAGAGAGTGGAAAATTGTCTCACAGGAGTGCCTTCAGAAATTTTAATATCTTCCTTAAACTGTGGATCCAGAGAAGTCTCCACTTCAGTCTCTGAAACCAGTGAGTCGGAAATTTCCTTTGTATTATCATCAGTGGAAAAGGCTAAGAATGCTTTTCTAGCTTCTCTACGAGCATCTGCACCAGCAATAGTATAAAAGAAAGAATGTTAAAAATAGAGATTAAGAAATACAGACTTAAAGGTAAAATAAATGTAAAAAGTTAATTACAACAGAGTAGCTTAATGGGCACCGGCTATTTTTCTTGGTGCAAAAAAGAGGATAATGAATTAGTACATGTTAAACAAGTCCAAACCTGAACTAGCACGCACATCTTTTATTGAATGACCACGCCGCCATCCCATCTTTAGCAAAAGTTTGACCCCTGAAACAATAGAAAGAAGCATATCTGTGAAATCAAGGTCGTGCTAGTTTATGCATTAGAAAAATAAAAAGAATGAAAAAGGATAATATTAAAGAGGAGAAACTAACCAATTGACTCTGAAACTGGAGCAACAAGTTCGTCATGCACAGGACCAGGAATGGCTGATGGCCTGTGATACAGAAACAATATGTTACAAATGAAGCATAGAATATAAATATAGCAACTCGATAGCCAACTTGAATAAGAGAACTTCATAGCAACGTCATAAACCATATAGATAGCTCGTAAGAAGCTTCCAAATGATTGCAAAGTGTAGTAGAAAGACTGATAAGAAAGAGTGGGATATCAGTCCATCCTTGAATTCTGGCCAAGCTACAACAATGTATGAGAAGCCAAATAAGTAGATAGATACCTCTCATGTTGTTCTTTCTCAGCTTGCTTGCGAGAATGTTCGGCTGCTGTAAAACCAAATGTGTCAAACTGTGAGCTTGCAGACAGTGACTGGCCCTCCAACTCCTGAAATGAAAAAAAAACACATTTAGAGTGGCTTAACATCCTTCTATATAGTGCACGTTTTCCACAGAATTTTTTCCAAAATCCACTTTCCATTTTATCATTGAAATGTATAGCTGAAGGATTAGTAATATGAACAATGAAGTAATCAAACTTTGACGAGCTTAAACATTAATGACTTGAAATAAAGCTTTAACGGATCTAACAAGGAGAAGAAGATGAAACATACCGACTTTTCATCTTCATCTAGAAAATCTGAAATACTTTGTTTTCTCGCTCCAGCTCTGTTCTTCCTTGATGAAGTAAATGACTGTGGAGCCCAACCTGATATTCATCTTAGATTGTAAACATCAGAGTATAGGTCATTAGGTCTAAATATAAAAACAACCAGGTAACTTGAATTATACCCTCTTTTGACCCCACTGTATTGTAATACCCAGCAGAATATCCACCAGTGAATGCTCCATGAAACCTTCTCCGCCCTTCTTCATCAGTCACCTGAGTATGTAAATAACTCGAAATGTTGGCAAGCTTTTCCATAAAATATTACTCCAGATTGCAACAATTAGATTGCAATTAAATACAAAGGAAGATGTGAGCATTCATAATTGCATATATCAAAATACAAGCAAAGCAAACGCTAAAATGCAGATTATAAATCTAAAACTATCCATAGACACATCAATAAGTAAGAACAAACAACAAAATCTCACATACATAAACATCAATCTAACACTCCAGCAGAGACATTCACATTGATTTCCTTGCTTAAGGTTGATTACATTCATAAGTTTTCAAGCTATATTAGCTTCTTCCCATCACTCTAATTACTAGCTCTCTACAGTAATTTCTCTCGATATTTGATTGCCCTAACCGCAGCAAAAAAAGATGAAGTAGACGATCAAAAGACTCACCTCTTGCTTCCAAGCAGGAAGAGTTCTGAGATTTCCAGAAGCTCCAGCTACTGCTTTCTTCTTCCGACTTGAGATTTCTTCCTCACGCTCTATTGGAGTTCCATGAAACACGAAATCCTCCTCGTCTGACCCCATCACCACCTTGACGAGCTGATCAATTCTATATTCCCCAAACGAGTGAGAGTCCTGGAGAAACGAGAATGATAAAGTACATATGGGCCTAGTTCGGATCAATTGTCGGCCCATTTTAGTTTCAATTTAAAATACAATTTATTTTACCTTCACGCGCCGGTCTCCAAGCAAAGAAAGTGGGATTCACGCGCTTTGCCCTCGATTCTGTTAGAGAACACGAAGGAGAAGAGAAAATCCCTCCGATAAGATTCCGTACAATCAGATCGACTCGCCGGGACTAGGTTGGTTTCATCACTTCCATCAACGGATCGCCGAATACGCATATATATACCTTACCTCTTTCATCTGATTAATTCTGTAGACTATACAATGGATCCAATGGATATAGTCGGCAAATCCAAGGAAGACGCTTCGCTTCCAAAAGGTTAGTTTATTATTTTCGATCAACTGATCATTAAATAGGATTTGTAAACCTAGCTCGATATAAATCTGCAGGTTCCATTGAAAACTCTGCTTGAGGATTCAAGAGCATCATTAGAAACTTGATGTTTTTGTTTGATCTTTCTGAGAATATGTTTTTGTTCTTCTTGTTGATTTAGCTACGATGACTAAAATCATAAAGGAGATGTTACCACCAGATGTTCGTGTTGCTAGAGATACTCAAGATCTTCTTATTGAATGTTGTGTTGGTAAAAAGAGATCATACATTATCTCTTACTCTGAGTTTTTTAGGTTTTTAATTACTATGGCTTAACTATGAACATTTGTTTTTCTTTGTAGAGTTTATAAATCTTGTATCTTCAGAATCTAATGAAGTATGTAACAAAGAAGATAAACGAACGATTGCTCCTGAACATGTTCTTAAAGCACTTCAGGTTCTAGGTTTTGGTGAATACATTGAAGAAGTCTATGCTGCTTATGAGCAACATAAGTATGAAACCATGGTAATAGTTAACTTACTCCTTTACTTATTTTCTCCTTCATTTGATAACGAAGAGACCGTTAACATTAGCTGTCTGGCTTCTACATTTGTAATACTATAGCAGGATACACAGAGGAGTGTGAAATGGAATAGTGGAGCTCAAATGACTGAGGAGGAAGCAGCAGCTGAACAACAACGTATGTTTGCGGAAGCACGTGCTAGAATGAATGGAGGTGTTCCGGTTCCTCAAACCGAACAAACAGAAACCGACCAGAGAAGTCTGCAAAGCTAATTGAGTAAAAACAAAGACAGAAGCATCATTTTAACAATCCTTTGTAAGTGCAAGTGAGTATGTACTGTGTTTATATGCTCTTAGTATAATACTACTACATGTTAGTGTTTTATGATCTCAAAACACTTGTGATTCAGATGTAATTAGTAAGTTTTCCTTGTTTCGTGTAACTAAGCAAGGTGTTTAATCCAAATCCTAATGTTTTAGCCTTTGTAATATGGCTTGACGCTTGTAATTAACAGAGTTTAACATAGGCTTCCAAAAATCTTAATGTAACAATTGAGCTATTGGTAACAGAGTTTTAACGGTAAACTTCTAACAAATTATTAAGATAAAAAAAATCACACTTGTCTCAGAGCAAAACGTGGTGTTGAGTGTTGACGAACAAGAAATCCTTCTAAAACGACTATTTTCTTATAAGCCTCAGAACTCAAATCCAAATCACCTAGCGTTTGCATTTGGCTAATGCAACCGCAGTCGCAGCTTCTTTAAAGACGACTGGTTTAAACGCAACGGGTGCAGTTGAGATTACGGAAATTTGAGATTGCGGAAATTTGTGGAAGCGGATGATTGCGATTTTAAGCGTTAGAAAACGGTTTAAACGACTGGTTTAACAATAAAAAAACTGGAGCGTTTGCGATATATTTGTGACGGGTTGAACAGTAGATAAAATAACAGTTAAATTAAAAATTACTAAGAATATATAATATATAATACTAAGGTATAAATTTACTATTATTATAAAAATATAAATTGCTCGTAAAATATCGTAAAAATAAAATAATAAAAATTAATTAATTTTAATTGAATTTTAAATTGTAGAAACATATAATAATTTATAATTAAGAAGTGGAAATGTAACAATTATTTTGCTAATTATAATTAAAATATTTGACTTAGTTTTTTACTATGTCCCCATATCAACATTAAAATTAGTGTTATCAGTATGATTGATATCCCAATGATCGGGTTGAAGTCGAAGCTACGGACCCGATACCCTTTTCTGACCCGTGATGATGATGACCTGATTTTAGTCGGGGCGAGTTTCCCGCCACGGGTTTTAGTTGATACACGTTGATGACACGTGTCTACGTATCCTTAAAAACTCAACGGATCCGGGTTTATGTCTCTTTCCTGTTCGTGTCTTTTGTAATACAATGAAAAAAAATTCAAAATAATAAAAACTTAAGAAAATTAAATACGTTGTTTACTTGCATGTTCGAAGGATTTAAAACCACCTGTCGCAATGTTCTTCGGTTCAGTCGTCACATTACGTATTATATGGAATTGGTTTAGCTTATCATCTTCAACAATCGAGTTTTGTTTCTCCGTCTCGTAAATCGGAGAAAGTGTAATCTCGTTGTTCTTCAAGCGCCGACGTAGAAACCAATGTGTTCTTGTCTTCTTCTTCATGTTTTGAGTTTCTTGACCGGAGTCTACAATTGGTTTGTCTGAGTGAATTTTCAGGGAGATTCCAAAACATCGGAGAAAATAAGAAGATGAAGAGGATGATCTCTCACGGGCTTTCCTCTCTTGTTTTCCCATTAACGTTGAATCCAAGGATCTAGAAATCAGAAAATTTTAATTGTTTGAAAAATTTAAATCTAACTTTCTTGTTTGATAACTTTGGGTTATGAAGGGATAACAAAAACATATGCTACTATAAAATCTTCTGTTTGGATTGCTTGTGTTTGTAATCATCTTTTCAGCCCAACCTGATCCGAAGATTTGACCCAGCTTGTTTGTCTTTCGTAAAATCGCACCAAACCGCGGAAAGTTTGACTCGGCCATGTCAGCGTCTCTCTTAACCGTATTTTTCGCCGTTTCAGCTTAACAACTCGGCGCAAAATATTGCGGAATGGTTTATTCGGTTTACTCAATTTCGGTTTACTCAACATTCTTTTGGTCTACTTGGGTTCAACTTCAGTCAACATTTTCTTTATTGTTATGTAACTAAGCTTAGATAAAGGGGAGACTTTCTAAGTCTAGTTTAAACTCTTCCTGAGACTTCGTCTCTCTCCGTTTGTACCTTCGCCTATATAGGCACACTTTCTCTTTTGATGAATACACAGAAAATATTACTTTGATATTGAATTTCTATATGGTATCAGAGCCTGAAAAACTCTAAAACTCTGATTTGTTCTCATTTTCTCTTTTCTCTCTAATGGCAACAAATCCACCGGCTATGCCAACAACTGAAGTGAGAAGAACTATCTCACCCTATGACCTGACCTCAGCTGATAATCCTGGGGCTGTAATTTCTCATCCTCTTTTGAGAGGAAGCAATTACGACGAATGGGCTTGTGGTCTAAAGACCGCACTGACATCTCGCAAACAATTTGGTTTCATTGACGGAACAATACCGCGACCTGACGAAGACTCTCCAGATCTGGAGGACTGGAAAACAATCCAAGCTCTACTCGTATCCTGGATACGAATGACTATTGAACCAAACCTCAGAACTTCTATTTCGCACAGAGATGTAGCTTCTGATCTTTGGGACTACCTGAAACGTCGCTTCTCTGTCATTAGCGGCTCACGACTGCAACAACTGAAATCTGAATTGGCGTGTTGTAAACAAAGAGGACTTGCTATTGAAGCTTATTTTGGTAAGCTCAATCAGATTTGGGATAATCTGGCCACACATCGACCGATTCATACCTGTAAGTGTGGAAACTGTGTTTGCAACCTTGGGGCTGCTCAAGAAAAAGATAGGGAGGAAGACAAGGTTCACCAATTCTTGTTTGGTCTTGATGATCAGTTCAGGTCTATTCGCTCTTCTCTTGTTGCGCGCTCACCAATGCAACCAATTGAAGAAGTCTACAATGTTATTAGGCAGGAAGAAGATATGAGAATCGTTGGCGATGATGTTAACCAGGTTTCGGCATTTGCTGTGCAAACAAAACAGCATTTTGATAAGGAACGCGGACCTGTTTGCAAGCATTGTAATCGTCAAGGTCATTCTTCAGACCGATGCTTTGCTGTAATTGGTTTTCCGGAATGGTGGGGCGACAGACCAAAGGGACGTTCTTTAAAATCCCGCAATCGTGGAGGAAGCAACTCCAACGGTGGCAGAGGATCTGGTCCTTCCACATTTGCAAATCATGTTTTGGTGCCACAAACTGAGACTTCAAAAGAGGTCGCTAACCATGTTGTTACTGACAATGACAAAGATAGTGTAAGCGGATTAACTGAGCAACAATGGCGTATGATCAAGGGAATCCTCAACGCTAATAAGGAAAATACCACGGACACACACTCTGGTAAGTCTTCTTATCATTCATGGATTTTAGATACAGGTGCTTCGCACCACTTAACAGGAAGGTTTGATATTCTGAGTAACGTCAGAGATATGTCACCGGTTTTAATTACTATGGCTGATGGCCGAGAACAAGTGTCTCGAAAAAAAGGCACTGTGATACTTGGCAATGATCTTATTTTGAAGTTTGTTTACTTTGTTGAAGCTTTGCAGTCTGATCTGATTTCAGTGGGACAATTAATGGATGAAAATAGATGTATTGTTCAGATGGCTGATCATTTTCTTGTCATTCAGGACCGCAGTTCGAGGACAGTGACTGGTGCGGGTAAACGTATTGGTGGTACTTTTCATTTTCGAAGCACGGAGGTCGCTTTATCGGTCACAACTAAGGATTCATCTTTTGAGCTGTGGCATCTGAGAATGGGGCATCCGTCGCCTAAGATAGTTGAAAAGTTACCTTGTGTTGCAGTTTCTTCTCCAAACTCTATGTCTTTATCTTCTTTGAATAAGCATTGTGATGTATGCCTTAGAGCAAAACAGACACGTGACACTTTTCCTTTGAGTTTAAATAAGACAACAACAGCATTTGAATTGGTTCATGTTGATCTATGGGGTCCGTATAGGACACCATCCAGTTGTGGTGCTCAATATTTTTTGACCATCCTAGATGATTTTTCGAGAAGTATTTGGGTATATCTGTTAACATCAAAATCAGAGACTCCTGCGATGCTAAAATCATTTTTTGCTCTTACAGAACGACAATTTGGAAAACAGATAAAAACTATACGATCTGACAACGGCTCTGAATTTATTAGCATGAAACGTTTTTTTAACGAAAATGGAGTTCTTCATGAAACGTCTTGTGTTGGTACCCCACAACAAAACGGTCGAGTAGAACGAAAGCATCGCCACATTTTAAATGTAGCACGTGCATTACGTTTTCAAGCTAACTTACCAATTTATTTTTGGGGAGAATGTATTTTGACTGCCGCCTACTTGATAAACAGAACACCGAGCTCTGTTCTGGGTCATCTCACACCATTTGAGAAGCTGTTCAATAAACCACCTGCTTATGATCACTTAAAGGTATTTGGTACTTTATGTTATGCTCACAATTTAAATCGTCTTGGTGATAAATTTGGTCCACGAAGCAGGCGATGTATTTTTTTAGGCTATCCTAATGGAAAAAAAGGTTGGAGATTGTATGATCTTGAGACTCTGGAATTTTTTGTATCAAGGGATGTTGTTTTTGTTGAAACAACTTATCCTTACTCAGCTAAACCGGCCCAACACGTTATTGAAGCTGAGACCTTGTCATTATGGGCCCCTATAGCTGAAGCAATTAATTATGAAGACAATGAATTAAATGGGCCCTTGTCACAGCCCAGTCTAATGGAAGTTGGGTCATCTTCCTCACCTCCAAATATTTCTCCTTCGTCTTCACCAACACGAGAATTTAATTCACAAGCTCCATTGCTACAAACTCATCAGACCACCACGGAGCCACCTGTACCTGATCTTGGCAAAGGAAAGCGACATAAACAGGAATCTGTCCGATTAAAAGACTATGTTGTTCTCAAGCCAAGTAAGAAATCTCCAACTGAATCTGGAAATCTTGCAACTCTTAACCCAGAAATTCAATATCCAATCAACAAAAATGATGATTTGCACAGATTTTCAGAGTCACATGTAGCCTATCTTGCTGCGATAATTTCTGAATTAGAGCCAAAGACATTTAAAAAGGCCATGGAAGATAAACGTTGGCGTGAAGCTGTGGGCTCTGAGTATGGAGCCTTGGAATCGAATAAGACTTGGACAATTGAAGATTTGCCTCCAGGGAAAAAGGCAATAGGCAGTCAATGGGTCTTTAAAGTCAAGTTCAAATCCGATGGTTCCGTTGAACGCTTTAAAGCTCGGTTAGTAGCAATGGGTAATAAGCAAATCGAAGGACAAGATTATGAAGAAACTTTTTCACCAGTTGCAAAAATGGGTACTGTCCGGTTATTCCTTGATGTGGCTGCGAAAAATGGTTGGTGTGTCCATCAAATGGATGTACACAACGCATTTCTTCATGGTGATCTTCAAGAAGAAGTATATATGAAGTTGCCACCGGGATTTCAGTCTGACTATCCAAACAAAGTATGTCGTCTAAGAAAGAGTCTTTACGGGCTGAAACAGGCACCACGGTGTTGGTTTGCAAAACTGTCTTCAGCGTTGCTTGACTACGGATTTCAACAATCACTGAGTGATTATTCTCTTTTTACCTATGAAAAGGGTAACTCTCGACTTCACATCTTAATTTATGTTGATGATTTAATCATAGCAGGCAGTTCTTTACAAGAGACAGAAACTTTCAAGGAATATCTATCCACATGCTTTCATATGAAAGATTTAGGAGTCTTAAAATACTTCTTAGGCATAGAAGTCGCTCGCAATGAAACTGGATTTTATCTATGTCAAAGAAAGTATGCACTTGACATCATCAAAGAAACAGGACTACTAGGGTCGAAACCTGCAAAATTTTCTCTTGAACAGAATCATAAGCTGGCTCTTTCTACTTCACCTTTACTTCCTGATCCAGCTCCCTATAGACGCTTATTGGGCAGACTGATATATCTAGGAGTTACCAGACCTGACTTGTCTTTTTCAGTTCATACTCTGGCACAATTCATGCAGTCACCTCGGGATGATCATTGGATGGCTACATTAAGAGTTGTCCGATATCTCAAAACAGATCCTGGCCAAGGAATATTGCTAAGGTCTGATGCTAATTTTCAAATTACAGGTTGGTGTGACTCTGATTGGGGAAGTTGTCCAATTACAAGACGATCCGTCACAGGTTATTTTGTACAAATTGGTGACTCTCCTATCTCTTGGAAGACAAGAAAGCAGAAAACGGTAAGTAGATCTTCAGCTGAAGCTGAATACAGAGCGATAGCTACATTGGTACAAGAAATAATCTGGTTGAAACGGATCCTTATTACGCTGGGAGTAAATCATTCACAACCAATGTTAGTACAATGTGACAGCAAGTCTGCAATATATATAGCTACTAACCCGGTTTTTCATGAACGAACGAAGCATATTGAGCTTGATCTTCATTTTGTTCGTGATGAGGTACTACGTCGAAATATACGCCTCTGCCATGTTAATACAACTGTCCAGCTAGCAGATATATTTACAAAGGCGATTGGTAGGGAAGGTTTTGAAGCTTTTCGTTCCAAGTTGGGCATACGAAATCTGTATGCTCTAACTTGAGGGGGGTATTGCGGAATGGTTTTTTCGGTTTACTCAACATTCTTTTGGTCTACTTGGGTTCAACTTCAGTCAACATTTTCTTTATTGTTATGTAACTAAGCCTAGATAAAGGGGAGACTTTCTAAGTCTAGTTTAAACTCTTCCTGAGACTTCGTCTCTCTCCGTTTGTACCTTCGCCTATATAGGGACACTTTCTCTTTTGATGAATACACAGAAAATATTACTTTGATATTGAATTTCTATACAAAACGCTGATCCATAACGGAAAACTCTTAAGAGGTTCCGCCAAACACGCCACTATCTCCGCTGTTATTTCGCCGCAATACGGACGAGACTCCGCGTCGGTGGAGACACATCGCGCTGCCACACGCAACAATCGAATAATATTAATCCCCTGAAAAACAGCTGATCCTCCTACGCCGCAGATTTCACCGATCCTCCCTTCATTAATCAAAGGAATCGCCCAATCTACAATCGACGACGGCGAACAAAAGACGTCGATGGCTTTTCTACAGCTAAAAATCTCCAATAAAACGACGTCGTAACTATAAACATCAGTCTTCTTACTCAATTTCTCCGGACACATGTTGTAATACCCCGACCGCCACCGTCCGTGAGCACACCAATGTCCCCTCTAGGCCCATGGACGACCCCATGTCCTCTCTAGGCCCATTGGGCCTCCACGTCCTTTCTAGGCCCA
>ASXC01023957.1:0-17257 GCA_000411055.1 Leavenworthia alabamica
ACGGTCGGTGCATTATTTTTCTTAGGCTCAAGAACTTGTTTACTGTCCCTACAAATCACCACATGATATTTTCCTGTGCGTTGGCCTCACTTACACAGTACTGACAATCACTTCCCGGTAGGTCATCCATCCTAGTACTACTCCAGTCCAAGCACGCTTAAGTGCAGAGTTTTTAACGAGTGGTTGACCGAAAAGATAAGTGCACTTTGGTAATATAGGTAGCCAAATCAAATGTCTTAAGCCTCTTCTCATGCACCACCATACCAGAACATGAGATGTTACATTACCATTCCCTCGACCGAAAAGATAAGTGCACTTTGGTGATATAGGTAGTCAAATCAAATGTCTTAAGCCTCTTCTCATGCACCACCATACCAGAACATGGGATGTTACATTACCATTCCCGTAAAATCCTGTCCCGAAATCCCGTTTGCCTACCCCTATAAAAACAAAGGAATTAGCAGATCCAACGGTACAGATAAATGCGATTTGAGAGATCTTTTAGTTATACGGATCAAGACGAGAACAGCCACACAATACGTTGGTATTCTGATGGATTTTACTGATCCGGTTTTGTCAGAGTTGGTTATGTATGCATGGATTGATTTTAAAATTAGTCACTGCGTTTTAGGGTCTTAGGAAATTTTAGGCTCGACTCCCATAAAAAAAAAAAATCCGAAAGATTTTATTTTTACCACACAATGTACATTTGTAAATGCACTATTTATATATTTAGCGGTAAAATTTGGTACCACTGATATAAATCTTAGCAGTTTAAAAACCTTCATGCATATAAATTGTAAATTATGATATCAAGTTTAATCCGTTTATTTATATAGAACTATTAGATAGATCATGGGCTTAAATTTTAATGATCGGGCCCGTTTATTTACTCGTAGCAATAAGATTATTAATGAGTTTTATTGGTGAGAAGATAATAGAGTGGACCCACCAATAATGAGTCAGCGACAAAGTATCCTATTCCTATCCAATCCTATCTTCTTCTTCTTTGACACTGACACACCACTAAAACCAAGGTTCTTAATAGCGCGCCAACTGAATTAAATCCAAAACCAAGTGTTAGCTAATTATTAGAATAACCTTTTGTTGGTGAAATTTTTTATTTAAAAATAATAATCATTATTTATTAATTTGCTTAAAATCTCTTAAACGTCAATAAAAAACCAAAGAAATATATAAATTCTTAATTTTTTTTTTTTGATTAAGCTATTATTTATTTACTACATTTTTTATACTTTTTGTTTTTGTTTTTGAACATTTACATATGAACAAAACACTAAAAGGGTTATATTCTTTATAAAGTATGATATAATTTTTGTTTGTTAACATTTTATTTAATTGATTAAATATTCAAATTTTAATAATTGAGTATTGTATTTGTTGCTTACAATCCGGCGTGTTGCTGAGTCATTCATTCATCTCATATAAAATAAAATAAAATATGTTCACTTCTCTTGATTGTATCAAACCATTTCCTCAAAATTACGTTTTTTTTTTAATTACAAAGCTTTCATTACTCTCAACGAGTTTTCAGTTCTGGGTTTGTATCAGATAGTGTTGATTTGGAGTTGGAAATATCAAAACCTTAAGTGAAATATGGAGATGGGTCTTGAGAAAAACAAACAAAACCAAGAAATTTACTCTCAGATTACGAATCTAACGGAGACTGGATCTGGGCATTACGGGTAAATAAACATTCATTGAACTTAATTTAAAATATTGTTTCTGGATACTGAAATTTGATTTTTTTTAATTGTGTATTTAGGTGCTCACATTATAGAAGACGATGCAAGATTAGAGCACCATGTTGTAATGAAGTTTTCGATTGCAGACATTGCCACAACGAAGCCAAGGTACCTTGTGTTTATAAATATAAACAAACATTGTGTTTATGTTTTTTTTTGTGAAGAACAAGTTTGGATCATAGATGTGAAGATTATAGAAGAAAACTAACTAATGTGTTTTTGTTTAAATAGGATTCTCTTGAGATTGACCAGCTTCATAGACATGAACTTCCTCGACATGATGTTTCAAAGGTTTTTAACATTAGATTCTGAAGTCTCTACATTTTTTGTTCATTTTGATAACAATATTTAATCTTTTTTTTTCAGGTCATATGCTCGGTTTGTGAGACAGAACAAGACGTAAGTTTCGACATTTTCATATACCAACTTTATTCTTGTGAATATGTATATGTTTCTTGATGCTAATGAAGCCTTATGACCTATGATTTGTTTTCTTCAGGTTCATCAAAACTGCTCTTCTTGTGGTGTATGTATGGGGAACTACTTCTGCTCAATATGCAAATTCTTTGACGATGATGTAAGCTTTTCATTCGAGTTATAACTCATTTTTGTTGTCAAAATTTGTACTAATGAGACTTAAAAACTTGGGTTGTTTCAGCTTTCCAAGAAGCAATATCACTGCAATGAGTGTGGGATTTGCCGGTAAATATTCAATTTTTAATCTGTATATTATGCTTACCAATATATATATAAGAAACATGTGATTTAGTAACTAAATGTTAATATAAAATGATGTTGGTTTAATAGAACTGGAGGAGAAGAAAACTTCTTCCATTGCACAAGATGTGGTAAGAAACAAAACTTCATGTCAATGAATAATGCTCACATCTTTCTTTGTTTTGAGATCTTAATTTTTGTTACTTTGGAACAGGATGTTGCTACTCTAAGATTTTGGAAGACAAACACCAATGTATCGAAGGCGCAATGCATCACAATTGCCCTGTTTGTTTTGAGGTACTTTAATCAAATCCACTCATTTTCTTGACTCATCTACATGGTTTCTTCATTCTTAGTTTCTTACATTATGACTTGATTTTGTTCTCAGTATCTGTTTGATTCAAGAAGAGATATAACTGTCCTAAGATGTGGTCACACTATGCATTTAGAATGCACAAAAGATATGGGACTTCATAACCGGTATAAGAACTCTCAAGTCTTTTTATATAACTTGATGAAGTGATAAACAAAGATTACACCATTTTCTTGATTACTTTGTGTAGATACACATGCCCTGTATGCTCTAAATCCATATGTGACATGTCGAATTTGTGGAAGAAACTTGATGAAGAGGTAAAGACTAGATGATCTAGTGCTTGATCTACTTGTATATTCTCTTATGTTCATTATGTTTTTTACAATCAAATTTTGCAGGTTGCTGCATATCCAATGCCTAAACTGTATGAGAACAAGATGGTAAACGAAATAGTAGTTGCTTGTATGTGTTTGTGTGTATATACATATTCTTACTTGGAGTTTAAATGATTTGAATCAGGTATGGATTCTTTGCAATGACTGTGGTTCAAACACGAGCGTACGGTTTCATTTGATAGCACATAAATGCAGTAGTTGTGGTTCATACAACACTAGACAGACTCAGAGAGGCTCTGCAGGTAGTAACTCTTGCTCATCTGGAGTGTCTCAAGTTGTTGGTTCAACCGGTTAATTATTACCTTAACCAGAACTGAAATTTTCCAAGGGAGATTATGTACGTATACTATTACATACAATGCTCTGTTATTTATATCTGCACAAAAATTCAAAAGATGGTTTGAGCCCATCCGAGTCTCAACTCTACATGATCCAAAAATAAATCTAGATCCAATATATATAGCCCATTTTTTGAATTATTTTATTTGCACTTGCATGTAGATGTAATAGACCCGAGGACACATGGATTTAGAGTGTAGTGGTCTTTCGGACATTAGTCATCTACAAACTACATGCACGTACTTAACATATCATATTGGATAGAGCCTACAACAAATTTTATAAGGTTCTAAGCCAAAAAAACATCAAAAGGCGGTCGAGATTACAACAACAAAAAATAGTAATGGAAGAGGATCATTACAAGTTTTTGAAGACTATAGTGGTGTTGGTTGTGACCAAACTCATCATATCTTCACATTTTAAGAAGAAGAACAAGAGGGTTCGTGTTCCTCCTATTCTTCAAGCGTGGCCACCTTTGATCGGAACTCTTCTCCGCTTCATGAAAGGTCCAGTCTCGATGATTAGAGAAGAATATCCTAAGCTTGGAAGTGTTTTCACGGTGAAGCTTCTTCATAAAAACATAACCTTCTTGATCGGTCCTGAAGTGTCAGAGCATTTCTTCAATGCTTATGAATCCGATCTTAGTCAAAAAGAAGTTTACAGATTCAACGTGCCAACTTTTGGCCCTGGAGTTGTGTTTGATGCTGACTATCCCATTCGGATGGAGCAATTTAGGTTCGTCGCCGATGCACTTAAAGTTAACAGTTTAAAAGGTTATGTTGATCCGATGGTTAGAGAAGCTGAGGTAAAACACAACACAAAACTTTGTTTAGCTTCGTTTGATCCTTTGGTTTATCATTAATCTTGTCAGGATTACTTCTCAAAATGGGGAGAGAGTGGTGAAGTCGACCTAAGTGTTGAACTAGAGCGTCTCATCATCTTAACAGCAAGTAGATGTCTTCTAGGTCGAGAAGTACGTGAACAACTCTTTGATGATGTTTCTGCATTGTTCCATGAACTTGACAATGGAATGCTTCCCATTAGTGTTCTCTTCCCATACCTTCCCATCCCAGCTCATCGTTGTCGTGACCGTGCCCGAGCAAAGCTTGCACAAATCTTTTCCAAAATCATAGCCTCTAGAAAACGCTCTAGTGATAAATCAGAAAACGACATGCTACAGTGTTTCATCGACTCAAAGTATAAAGATGGTAGAGAGACAACTGAATCTGAAGTCAGTAGCTTGCTCATTGCTTCTTTGTTTGCTGGTCAACACACAAGCGCAATCACTGCCACATGGACCGGTGCTTGTCTCATGCGAGATAATAAACACTACTTTTTAGCTACAAAGGACGAGCAGAAGAAACTAATTCAAGAACATGGGGACAAGATCAACTATGATATCTTATCTAAAATGGATATTCTCTTTAGATGCATCAAAGAAGCTTTAAGACTTCATCCTCCATTGATCATGCTGATGAGAGCCTCACATAGTGATTTTAATGTGACAACTAAAGAAGGAAAAAAATATGAGATCCCAAAAGGTCATATTGTTGCAACATCGCCAGTACTGGCCAACCGTTTACCTCATGTTTTCAAAGATCCAGACAAGTTCGATCCTGATAGATTCTCACCGGGAAGAGAAGAAGACAAAGCAGCTGGTCCATTCTCATACATCTCATTAGGAGCAGGTAGACACGAGTGTCTTGGTGGAGCTTTTGCATACATGCAAATAAAAGTTATATGGAGTCACTTGTTGAGAAACTTTGAGCTGGAGTTAGTGTCACCTTTTCCTGAGACTGATTGGAATGCTATGGTGGTTGGAGTTAAAGGGAGTGTGATGGTCCGTTACAAGCGTCTCCACATGTCTTAAAAACTTAGAAGTAAAAACACTTGGTTTGGTTTTATCTTTTGTGTCTTGGTATTACCGTGTTTTAGTTTGTTGTCTTGGTTTGTTAAAATCTTTGTACATAGATAATATTTGACTTCTCAAATCGATTAATCCACTACTAAACTCTTGTTACATGGACAATAAGATCCGGCTCAAGATCTTCAAGACTCTCTCTAATTTGACATAATGATGAAATTGAGTTTTGGGGTTTAAGATACAAAACCAAAAAAAAAACAGCAAGCATCACCAGAGAAAGAAGTAAAATAGCAAACTCTCTCACTTAGCATTAACTCTCTATTGAGTTAAGAGTTAAGCCAGGGGAGTTTTTTTCTTACTTTCTCATCACGCTAAATCTAAACCCTAAATGGATCAGACTCTTATCTCCACACAATTGGAGCATAAACAAAACCCTAATGTACAAAAGATCACTCTCACTTAAACCCAAAACAAGATTAATGGTAAACTAAATGACTATTAGTACTACTTGAGTAAAAATCAAAGATCTTGTCAATGGAGAAGAACTTTCTGATACTTAGTTTCTGAATAAGCCCCATCTGAGAATTCTCTTTTCCTGTTGAATTTTCCACAACCATTGTTGACAATTGGACATTGGACATTAACTGGAGGGATCTCGAAGGTCTTAAGAGGCGGTGGTGGGTTACGCCATTGAGGTAATGGACCAGCTAAGAGAAGTGTCTGAAGTAAAGGTCCTGCCTTTATAACAGCTTGTAAAAACTTACCCTTTTCAGGTAATGGCTTGTCTTGAACCAATGGATCCATAATAATCTTAGTTCCTGAGACTTCTTCAAGCTGAGATGGTGGCGGGTTCATGAGATGATCAGTTGGGGACATAATGCTCTCTTCACAATCTGAAGATGAGAAGCTCTTGTTGGATCTTAGTTGTTGAGGGTGAACTTGTTCATCTTCAATGCTTGATGTTCCTGATAAAGGAGGAGTTATATGATCTTTCTGGTGAAGTGAGTTGTTACCGAATATGAGACGTTGACATTTCTGGAGAGCTTCATCTCTTTCTTTGATAGTTTTGGTTAAGATGTTTTTGAGATGGATTAATTCGTCATCTCTTTTTCTTATTTCTTCATAAGCAAATATCTTTGTTTGATCTAGCTCTAGTGTTGTGTATAGAAGAGTCTGTTTTAGTTCTTCTGTTGTCTGTAGAAGAGTTAAAAAAAAACAATCAGAAAGAGAAAAAAACAGAGGAACCCTAAATTGAGCATTCACTTGCTTGTTACTGGGGTTCTGGTCAGAGAAGAACGAATAATAAATGTAAAAATATGTTTCTTTTGACTAAGTCATCAATATAATTCAACATAAATCAAGAACTTAGTCACACAAATGCAAATTAAGAAACCCATTGTGAAGAATTAAACTATAACAATGGTTATTTTGCCTGAATTCATATAAAATATGTTAGGTTTAGCTAAATCCTTAAATTCTAAAATCACTGTGTAAGCAAAACACATTTTTTAGTTGGTTTATTAACAAAATCCTAAATCCATCAAGGATTAACAAACAAAACTAAAATTGAGAGAACAAAAATAAAGCAAAAGCAGAAACATGTCACACTACTCACACACTAAATGAAACATAAATTTGAAATACGAAAACAAATTAACCTTTCCATGAGAGTAGTAAGGCCAGCCAAGAAGAGCATTGCTTTGGTTCTCCATAAAATTTAACTAAATTTGACCTTAAAAGATCTTTTTTGATGCTCTAAAAATAACTGTTTGTGTGTGTGTAAGATAATGGATTTTAGTTAAGGAGTTATATATTAGTAAGAAAAACTTATTGGAGTGCTTAAAGCAGATCGATCTTTTTCAGGTAGCTTTCTTTAGAGATTTCAATTATTTAATCAAATAACTAAAAATATTATATAAAATAAAATGATGGCATGCACATGATTATATCATATCTTGTAACATTATTTCAACTAACACCACTTTATAATTTACACCGCACAAACTATAAGAAAATTCTTATTAATACTGTAACTATATTACTATAAAACAAAAGATGGCACAACTCTCAAATTCAACGTAAGGTAGCTAATTTGGATTTTTTTGACAATACTTAACTTCATTTGAAGAGTTCAAAATAAAATGTCAAAAAATAAAATTTAATTCAAGAAGGTAGAAAATAATAAAACTACAGATTTAGAAAAAAAATATAATTATAATTCAGTTCTTTTTATTCATTCATATACTTCGACCAAAATAATAAAAAAGTCTCATGCATAAGTTCTTTTTAGTGTATATACTTTTTTTCTTTTGCCGTAAGTATTTGGTGGAAGACAAAGGCTTAGACCAATATCGTATATTACTGACTTTGGTCTCCCTCACTCACATTATAGTCTCAACTATCTTTTGTTATCTTCTTAGTTTTTTCTTGGGATACAACTCCACTTCTTGTCTTTATTAAAGAAAAATCAACTGCACCGAAAAAAGCGGGAACGAATGCTTCTTGAAACACCATTTTAGTGTATATAATAAAAGAAGCATAGAGTCAATGAGAAGTGGATTCCATAGTCAGCAAAAGAGGCAGGTACAGGTAGCCAAACTTTTCCCACCAATATACTTAGAAAAAGTTTATATGGAATCCCTTTTGCAATTATTAAACCGATCACTATTCGTGGAAATAAAATAAAAGGTATCAGGTATCACTATTAACGCCATCGCTATATTAAAGCCGGGAGCAAAAACATAGCTATCCTTATTATTTAATATAGTCAACCTAAGATCTACGATCTATCGATTATATATCTTCTTTTCAACATAGATTATCCAATGGATCTTATGTAGTTTTACATAGCATGTAAATGACCCCCAAAAAAAAATAGTAATAGATTTTTAAAGCTGAGAAAGGAGAATAAAATAAGAGACAAAAATATTATTTTATGTCTTGTTAGGTAGAAAAAAAAAGATATTCATTCTTAATATGTTCTGATCAAATATGCTTTGTTACTTTTGGTGTTAAATTAACAACTTGTAATGACTAATACGATTAGCGGAAGATCAATTTATTTTCTTCGGAAATTTTATAAATTATATAATTTGCTAAATGATTAATTGACTTTTACTGCAAGTGACAAGTAAAACAAGGACAGTAATATCTCCATATTTGGTTCGCTGGGCATCTGTTAACTTTTTTCTTTTTCCTACTAATTCTGCTTATGTTTATTTTTTTGATAAACTAATTTATATTAGAATGTAAATGATCCTTTGCTTCAACAATATTAGGATGATTTATACATATTGGCTATATCATAAAAAGAAAAAGAAAAGGAAAAAAGTATTAGCAATAGTAAAAGTAGGGAGACAAGAGTTATGATATCATGGTCTCTTTCACCAACATTAATCTAAGAGCATGTCAACCACTACTTTCTATTTATTCTTTTCTTTTTATCGTGTTAAGAACATCTCTTTTTCTTTCTTCTGCGTTAGTTCTGTGTGAATTGGTCACGGAAATAGATCCAATGCAACGCTTCGTCTAGGTCTGGGCATTCTGATACTCGGTTCGGGTTTTCGGGTAAAGAAATTTTGTACCCATATATATATTTATAGAATTTCGCATCGGATTCGGGTTCGGTTCTTCTTTTTCAGATCCAGTTCGATTTGGGTTCGGTTCTTAACAATTAATACATATAAAAATCTAAAATTAAAAATTACTACATGAAAATATCTAAAAATATCATAGTACAATACATCTCGGATAATATCATATTTACTCAATCAACATTTATTAAATTTTAATTAAAATATCAAAAATATTTGAACAAAATTTTGTTAAATTTTATAAATATAACAAATAATTTAAAAGATTCAGTTATTTTGAGTATTTTATTTATTATAATCTTAAGCTAATTGATATTTTTGAGTTTATAATTATGGTTTAGATAATTATTTATATAAAATTTAAATAAAATTAATATATATTGGTGTATAATTGCATTCGGATACCTATCAGATACTTATAATTTTTCGGGTTCAGGTTTTTGGGTATGAAAATTTTAACATTCGGAATTTTATAGTTTTGGATTCAAATTCGGTTCATCTTTTTCGGTTCGGGTTCGGGTTTTTTTGCCCAGACCTTCGTCATTCGATTATCTATTTCTTAAAAATAGTTGAGATTTTTCAAAAAAAATAAAACTGATTTTTGAGACCAAAAGGTCATAAATTTCATAAGAAAAAACTAATTTTGGAACTGAGTATATACTCTATAGTCTATAGTCTTCATAGCCCCTAGACCAGCATTTGACAATATTTCATTGGCGTAAACTATCCTCCCAAAATACTAAAATGTTATTGTTGGAATAAGATAAAAAATATTTTGGAAATTTTGGAAAATCGATGTGAATAGGATATGTTAAATCTCCTATAATATTATAACCTAGATAATTTTATCATGTACATTTATAATTGCTATTACTTTATGATTAACAATGCATTAAAAAGTAGTTAATTTATGTTGGTATGAATATTCATGTGACTTCACAGATCTCTAGTTGACCCACAATATCCAAAATCTAGTAATGACTTATGAATATGATCGTGTTGGCAATTTTCGCAACAAATATGATTCAGGATAAGTGCTCATTATACGAAGCCACAAACATGTGACATATCCATAAATGCATGGGACATGCTTTGCTTTCATTATGAATGGAACAAGTTTATGTGCGTTTTAGTTTTATCCAATTAAGTATAAGATCCTTAAACTCCATAGTAAGGGAGACAAGATTGCTTATTTTGTCGGCCAATAATTTAATTCCTCATCATTGTTCTAATGAATGGTTGCTTAAGTTTGAGAAAGTACGAAACAAGCAAAACGAATTTACCGTTGTGGCAGTTAAAAAAATATCCAATCTGATACATCAAAGTATCAATGCTAGTGACAAAATTTGTAAGCCTTATATATCGGCTTCAACACTGTTACAATTGTATAAAGTTCAGTTTATCACGCGGGTGAAAACTCATTCAACTTATACCAGACCTAAACTCATGACTGAGCTATGGTTGGACTTAATCCGAAGACAGATCGAGGTCACAAGAGCATGGTCGAAGGCAGAGCCATAATTCTTTTTTACGACGGTCAATACTAATATCATTTATTTGTAATAAAACTAATATCACTGATATTTGATATATTACTACTTTAGCTTTTTATAAACAAAACAGAACTAAAGACCTCATGATGTACATAAAAATTTTGTTTTCCAATAAAAGTATATGTAGTTTTAGAAATCCTTAACTCTCTGTGTACAATACATGAGCAATCACATGTTTTTTATATTGTCTATTTCATTTTCTTCTAATACTACTGATAAAATGCTATGACATTTTTTCCTGAAAATATTTATTTACCAACTGTATAGATGAATGTGTACATTAATTGATTTTTGGGTCTATCTAAATCCATATCCTTTATGAAAGACATTAAATAACTTTTTGATAGATCACAATTGGGCTACCAATTTTGGATGGCCCACTAATCTATTACATTTTGTCACACTAGTCTCTGGGCCAACTCGTATTTCATGTAAATTAATCTTTCCAATTCCAGCTATCAAATAACAATATAGAAGATGTTGGCTGGAGTGGGCATATTTATATATCAATAATAATGTCTATATCTTCTTCCTTGTGATTTAAGGATAAGCTACCCCTTTACCAAACATATTGCTTCGACTGTAATATTTCTACAATAAATATCTAATTATATCTGCGTTTTCTTTTTGATATATATATATATATAGAGAGAGACATAATATTAAATGTGAAGAATAATGTTGCCGGGGGAAATGACTTGAATAAAATACTGTAGACCATTTATTGTAGCCAAATCAAAAAAGCATCCGAAGTAGAAATAAATAATCCACAAGGCATAACTTGAGAACTTATGAATATATACTTTCGAATTTCAACATAAAATATAAGTTTGGGTTGTGAAGAAGGCTTTACAATATATGATTTAGTATTAATATCATCATCATTGTATTATATATCCGTACACTTATGAATAACTAGTTAAAATGCATGTATGTATTCTTTTAAACCAAACATTTTATTTTTTCTAACAACATAAACGATCAGAAGATAGAAGTGTTCAGTTCAGCTCAGTTAATCCCTGTCCAAAGAATAGTAAAATAGTGTATTATGTTATAACTTATAAATCTCATTAAATGTTTACCAAAGCCAAACGTATTCAATAATAATAATTACTATGGGGTATTTTAACAAATTGTCTTTTGTAAAAAAAAAACATTGTCAACTTTAGGTGGCAGAAAAGCCTGTAAATGTTAAAATTGGTAAATATGTATATTGTATAGTTTCCCTTCAATGCTTTGTACATGTACAGATGGATAAATGTGTGAATTGGTTTGGTTATAATATTAAATGTTTCGTTTCAGGCTATATCCGTGATTTTAAAGTTCAACCAATCAGTAGCTGAATTCTCATAAAGTAATAAATACGCCAAAGTTTAACAGAAGCCGTCATTAATTAACCATTTTTGTCACTGTTCCAACTACTCTCATATATCCCAAATAAAGCTGAATTTTCATTTATGTTTCTGTGACTATAGATTTTGTATCCAACGCTACACCATTCAGTATTAAGATTATATCATGATCATAACCAATCACGTTATTTACGCATATGTTTTACGATAACTATATAAATACCACTTTTTACGTTAACATCATATTCTAACCTAAAAATTAAACTATGAAATATCAATTTTTTGTAAGGTAAATATCGAAAATATATATTTTCTAAGAGTTCAAGAAAATCTTTATTCTATTTAGATAATTGGATTTATTGATTTACGAGTGATGGACCAATTTACATACAAGTGATAGCCACAATCTCTCTTTTTTAAACTAATTCATAGTGGTCATATAATTTACTTATTATGTTTGTATTATTTATATATATATATGTTTTTCTCTTTATCAAGTATTCATCATCTTTTCAAGTGGGCGATTACTTATAGCTAAAGAAAGGAGATGTCAAACGTCTATGGTATGAGGTGTTGTCCGTGCTCTTAAAACGACTTTTATCAAGTCTTAACATTAAACCACTTGTACTTGAATTGATTGGCATGATGATTAATTGACCATTCAAAGTATACTTACGAAAACTACAACTGCATTAATGAAATCTAACCGCTTAATGCAAAAAGGATATTCATAATTTCAAATGTTTCATAACGTTTCAGGCATATAAATAAGTCAAATATATCATTTAAAGCCAAATCATATCCTTGAAAACGACAACATTATGACTAAACTAAGGGAGAACAAAATTAATGTAGCCGACCAAACTATATATATATACAAAAGCTCATGCATGTGTATGGGCACAATATCACATTTTGATAACAACTAAACATTTCCCAATTTCCATAGGCCAAAACTCTTGAATAATTACACAGCCAATGGATTTTAAATTATTATTTTTCTTTGATGTGTAAAAGTGTTGCACTCTTTCTCCCCCACACCGAGTGCTCTTGTAAGCTTTTTAGATACCCTTTCCTCTACTTGCACCCACACTACATTATGTATTACTAATGGTATATGTTCGAGTACATATTTGATCTTTATTATTATTTTTATATAAATCTGTATTTATACTCGTTCGAGATGAAGTACGATGTATCTTTGGTTGCTCAATTTCTAATAGAAATAAATATATTGATTCCAAGGCTCTATAGCCCATTCATATTCCACCCAATTTTGAATTATTGTCTAACGTATAAATGGAACTCTTAGCTAACTTATCATTATTAACTAAACTAATATCAATGCGTGATAATTAAAAACAATAAGCTTATGACCAGACATTTAATAAAATCACATGCAACTCACGGACTGAAAAAACAGCTCAACTTACCAAATGCGCAAAGTAATTATTATAACAAAGCTTACAAGGGTATAATCGTCATTTACTCTGTTTAGTACAGTTATGAAAGCTTGACCAGCGATGAACCCGAGACCATTGCCGGGCTCGTTTCTGCTCCATTGGCATCTCCATGTGACCTTTCTTCTCTCTCTTCCTCTCTGTAACTCTGAATTTTTTATTTTTGCTTTATTACAATAACAAAAATCCAGTTTTTTTTGGTTAATGATTTCTTATGACCCTACTGGATTGAAACCAAACCCACACGAGAGAATTATGAGAAACAGATCACCAGTTTTGTTCCAATTGTTTTTTTTTTTAATTTAAAAAAACAAAAAAACGATTCATTCATGGATACATTTCTTTAATCAAACTCCAATAGAGATCCAACGACTTTGTCTCTACATTTTCTCTCCCAAACCTTTGAAAGCTCCATTACATCTGAAGATTTCGAAGTTTGGTTTAAGCAATGTTGTTGCTTGACATAAAGAGACCAAACATCAACAAGACAAAGAAGAAAGGTTTCATTGTGAAAATGCAAATTAATAAAAGAGGAGGAAACAAAAGAAACCTTTTTTTCTTATTCTTCACAAATTATTACAGATGGATCCTTTGGTTTTTCTTATCCCTCTATTTCTTCATTACTTACTTCGCCGGAGACCAATCCTCACCGTCGATACATCTCTTATCTAACCATAAAACCTCGTCGTCTCTTCCGTCTCGTGCTCTCATCGAATCCTCCGTCATTGAAACAACCTCCACCGGTAAAAATACACATTTTTTTTAATCTCTTCTCTGTTTTCAAAACCTGCATTTTTTAAAACATTTCTAATTTATTAGGTGTATTCAGCGGAATGAAGATATACATTTACGATTTACCGGCGAGTTTTAACGTCGATTGGGTTAAAACATCAGACCGTTGCGTCAGCCATTTGTTCGCAGCTGAGGTAGCGATTCATCGTGCGCTTCTTTCTGATTCCTCTGTTCGTACGTTAGACCCTAAAGAAGCTGATTTCTTCTTCGTCCCTGTTTACGTCTCTTGTAATTTCTCCACATCTAATGGCTTCCCTTCTTTAAGTCACGCTCGCTCTCTCCTCAGCTCCGCCGTTGATTTCATCTCTTCTCATTATCCGTTTTGGAATCGAACTCAAGGCTCTGATCATATCTTCGTTGCTTCTCATGACTTTGGCGCATGTTTCCACGCAATGGTAAGCTCTAATGGTGAAAAATCGATCGATTATTCAATTTTTTTAAAAACAACATTGATTTTTTGTATTTGTGTAGGAGGATATGGCGATTGAAGAAGGGATTCCAGAATTTTTGAAAAGATCGATAATTTTACAAACGTTTGGAGTTAATTATAAGCATCCATGTCAAGAAGTGGAACATGTTGTAATCCCGCCTTATGTTCCACCGGAAAGTGTTCAAAATGCTATTGATAGAGCTCCGGCGAATGGACGGCGAGATATTTGGGCGTTTTTCCGTGGAAAGATGGAAGTCAACCCTAAGAATATAAACGGACACTTTTACAGCAAGTGCGTTGCCTTCTGAGTTTCTTTTGTTGACTTTGACTTTTATGTGTTTTTTGTTTCTTGTTTAATTACTAAAATGCCATTGTCCCGGCGTGCGTTAGGGGGGTGAGAACGACGATTCTGAAGAAATTCGGTGGGAGAAGACGGTTTTATCTTAACCGGCATCGGTTTGCTGGATACCGATCAGAAATCGTGCGATCTGTGTTTTGTCTTTGTCCTCGTGGGTGGGCCCCATGGAGTCCTAGGCTGGTAGAATCAGCTTCGTTAGGGTGCGTTCCTGTGGTTATTGCTGACGGGATTCAGTTGCCGTTTGCGGAAGCAGTACGGTGGCCTGAGATCTCACTCACCGTGGCGGAGAAAGACGTGAAAAATCTACGAAAGATTTTACAACACGTGGCGGCTACTAATTTGTCTGTAATACAGCGAAACTTACGTGAGCCGGCATTTAAGCGGGCCCTATTGTACAATGTGCCAATGAAGGAAGGAGACGCCACGTGGCATATTCTCGAGGCGTTGCGGAGTAAGCTTGATCGTTCGTACAAGAGATCAAGGGTTTTAAACCAATGAGAAATCGACACGTAAGATTCTTTTGGTTAAATGGATGCTAGGCTGGAATTTTCGGACTGTTTCGGAATTGGTAAACCGGGAATGTCTCGTATGGGTCCACAACGTGAGAGGCTTAACTCGATCACGTGAGATGTCTGCTGAGTGGATTAAACGTGATCCAGGGAAGTGAAAGTGTAAAGTATTGCTGACGTGTAATTCTTTGTATGATTAGGCATATAAATTCTTTGATTATATTAAAAGATTTGTTTATCGAAAATGCTAATGAAACCAATCTCAACTTCAGTCTAACATAGAACTTTTAACAACTATATCAAATTAATTTCCCTATATGAACATACTAGTTATGTTAATCTACAATTTATTTAGTTTAAATAAGTTAATTCATAATTTATTTAATTCGTTCTGAATCTGATACAGTTTATTGAGTTTTACCCAAATGATCAAAACTCAACCTATAACATAGACGCTCGGATTGGATGGGATGTAGGATTTGTATAATTGCTAATAAAATAAATAAGAATGAATATATATATAGTTGGAAAAAAGAAAAAATAAAAGGGTAGAGTAGTGTTTGTATAGGGAAAGATGAAAGACAGAGAAATGTGAGTAAGAGACAGCTAGTGTGTCAGAAAATGCATATATCAATAAATGTAATAATATTACCACTATGTTTGCAGGTCCACCTTACTTTCTTATCTTATGTCTTGATATGACCAACACATTACATCCCATCAAATGTAGTATATTATTATATCAGAGTTCACAACTAACCTTCTATGTTTATTTTAATTCGTTTTTAATTACTAGTATGTAATTACAATTAGCGGAGAAAGAGATTGAAACAACGAGCATGGTTTCTTCTATTAGAAAAAATTCGAATGTGTCTTACCGTTGTTTTGTTTCTAACAATGAATGAAAGTGACATGGCAACTCGTCTATAAGGTCGTTGGTTCAGTACCATTCTTAGGCTCTCAAGATTGGTTAGAGCCATTAGGGGGGTTTGGATCCTACAACAATTATTTAATTATCTAATATAAAAACAAAATTCATATAAAAGGCCTGTAAAATATCTACTTTACTAAAAGGCCCTAATTTAGTTTGTTTGTCTTTGTCTTTGTCATACGCTCTATAGTATGTTGGGCCGAGTCTGACCACATTCCACGCATTTAGCTTAAGCTCTTTACATTTATATATTATTTTCAGAAATGTTAAAAAAAAATAAACTTTTAACTCTTATTTACTGATTTTGCTATTGAATATATTTATATATAATAATTATTCACTTAATTATACATAATTTTTTTTTAACAATAAACGTTAAATAATTAAATAACAATTACCTATTTTTTTTCTTATATTTATTAAAATATCCTAACAAAGAAATTTCTCCTAAATTCGCTAATTGTTATCTTATATTTATTAAATAATCCTAACAATAAATTTCTCTTAAAATATAGCTAATTACGAATATATCCGAACAATAATTTAAACAACATTAACCTTCTTAAACTTTAATTCATAACAATAAATTTTCTCCTAAAATTTAGCTAATTATTCTCTTATATTTATTAAAATATCCTAACAATAAATTTCTCCTAAAATATAGCTAATTAGAAATATATCCGAACAATAATTTAAACAATATTAACTTTAATTATTCTTAAACTTTAATTCACGGATATATATAAACTATATAATAATATAATATATTTATTTATACAATTTTACTTATCTCTTTAAAAATATCCAAATTATAATTAAAATTTTCTTAACAATATATTTTCTTAACGATATATTTACTATATTATACCTATTTTTACTCCT
>ASXC01023958.1:0-17425 GCA_000411055.1 Leavenworthia alabamica
TGTAAAACAAATGCCAAAACCAATAAAGAGTCAAGTTTGGAGTAACTAACCCATCCAAGCGAAATCTTTCCCGGACATCAATGAGATGAGGTGAAGTAAAGAGTCCAGTTCGGAAGCCATAGTTTCGTATAATAGACTCTGTAAAGACACATGTGGATCCCTTGAGGCCATGCAAACAGTGAATCATTATAAGTACACTGAAGGTTTAAATCAACCATGGAAGCAAAGTGACACTATAACTTAAAGTGCTTGTACCTTGCCTTTTGTTCCAGCTACATGAATAACTTTCATCTTTAACATGTCTTCTTCCAGGTCAAGTAGCTAATAACAAGTATCGTAAAATTCAGTAGAGAATACAATAAAAGTTTCAAAATCGCAAAGAGAAACAAACCTTAAGATAATCAAAGATTAAGTCGTAGCGATCCCCTTTGTTACTCTTATCAGCACGACTTCGCTTCGTGATCAACGATGACAAAGCAGCCAAAGCTTCCTCATATGAATCTCTTCCTTCTTTTTGCTTCACCACTCCATAATTACCTGTAACCAAATACAAACGAACTCGATTCAATAGTTATATATTTATATGTTTCTTCGTATCAAGTGAGTACATGAGCTAGAGAAGAAATGAGATCAAACAAAAACGAGAACAAAACCTTGAGCTGCCATATCGATCTGCTTTGCTGACGAACGAATCTGAAACGCAAAGAGTGAGAATATATCAAGGATGCCGAAACGGAAATTTCTAGGAAAAGAGAAGAGAGACCTGAAACGAGAGAGATTGAAGGTGTGGCTGCTGCTGGTAGTGATGGTGGAGCCGACCTACGGCAGGAGGAATCGAGAGGTGGTGGCAGAGAAACACAGAACTCAAACGGCACGATGTGGTACCAGGTACTAATGAAACTGCAAACATTCTGTTGTCTCTATACAATTGCACTACAGTATATATAATTTCTGTGTAATTTTAGTTATCAGAAATAAGTATATATAAACAATTCGTCTGGGTGGTGTAGTTGGTTATCACGTTAGTCTCACACACTAAAGGTCCCCGGTTCGAACCCGGGCTCAGACACTTTTTTAATTTTTGAAATTTTTATTTCTCGCGCACGTGTCTACTACTAGAACTCCATTACTTGACGAAGAGGGAGAAGCAAACTTTTACGAATCCAAATCAAATACAAAAATCGAATCAGAAAAATTCATCGGAGCTTTTTGAAATCGTCTTCGATTTCTGTACAGCGATTCATCATATCGCTTAAGCTTCTGAGAAATAGGAAGATACGAAGCGAGGGATTATGGATTGGGACAACGTAGCTGCTGAAGATGTGATTGAGGCGTTAAGAGAAGTTGAATGGTCGACACCTCCTCGTTCATTTGCCGAGTTCTTCTCTAGATTCGCGTTCCCTCGCTCTTTCTCTAAATGGAAGAGCCGTCTCAAATGCAATCTCTACTAGTATTACTCGCTCTATCTCGATTAAAACTGCATCTCTCTCCCATTTTTGGGTTTTAAAAATTTGATCTTATGTTGATTTTATACTTGTTTTGTGTTGCAGTTACAGGACGAATTACTTTATCCTAGTGATTTTCATTCTGGGTTAGTGAAACGCTTACATAAATTTCTTGCTTTTAGCTCTATTTTTGGAATTTGGAAATTTGATTTAAGATTTTGTGCAGTTTGCTAAGAGATTTTTGGTTGAATCAGGTCTTGCGCTTATTACAAGACCACTTGCTATTGTGGGTGCTGCTCTTACAGCCTTGAGCATAGCTTTCCTTAACGATAGGTGTTATCTCCGGATACTTCTTTTAGTTTTTAGTTTTTATATCTGCTCTGCAATGCATTTGCGGCTTCATGGTAATGTGAAGTTTGTGTATTTTCGCCTGAACTGTAGGATATTAGGTTACTTTGTACACAAAGGTTGATCTTGAACTAGATTTTCAATGTTGGATTTGCTAGGTATATTGATTTTAGATATTGAAATCTAAGTGTTTCAGTTTGCTTTCACGTGAGTTGGAAATTTCATTATTGGAGTTAATAGTTTATATGATTTTGGTTCTTGAAATCTGATTTCTACAAGGTGGTTTGTTCTTTTCCGGCTGGGGTGGTTTGATGTTCATGCTAGAATCTGCAAATATTGTAGTGTGTGCGTGCTTTCTGACAGATTCTATTGGATGTTCAAGCTCAAGGAGTTTAATTGTTGTCTTCTGCAGTTTTGCAGCTACTTTTAATGAGAAGTTTATAAGAACTATCAGGCATTTCTCCCCACACTTGGCCGCAAAAATGAGGCCTCCCCACATGTGAGTTTCGTTTCAATTTATTTCCATGGAAGATATAAAGAGGGTTCTTAGTTGCATCTATATATTGTGTGAGCACTTGCAGGCCTGTCATTCGTGCGAGATCAGCAGCAAGAAAGACCGTATACGTTTGTGGGAAACCACGATGGGTATTCGTTGCTCTTTTCCTAACAGGTACTTGTCACAATCCCTTGTTAATGTAACATTGGTGTCAAAACTGATCAATGTGTTTATTTCCTTGTATATATCTAGCCAGTCTTGTCATGTGGTTTTCTTCCTGTGGTTTATTGTGGGTTCTCTATGCACTTCTCACTTCCCTTGCTGGTAAGTTATTTCACTTGTTTGATAAGAGATGTCCTTTTATGGAGTTTTTGTTTTTGACATGAGACTTTCTCTCCATAGTGATCATTATTCATGCAAGTGTAAGAACACCAAATCTCAAGGCACGTTTAAACACATTCCGTGAAGAATTCCGAGCTGTCTGGCGTAACTACAGTGAACTTTAAGTCACAGGTCGCAGCACCCTCTCGAAGCAAACAAAAGAGCCATCATGCTGTCTACTAGCAAGCAAGGGGATGCTTCCCCCAACCATGGTCGCATTCAATTCTTATCTTTTAGTAATATTCTAGCCATCTCGGCACTAATCTGAAGTGAATATCCCTATGTTTTGTGAGATGTGGAAGATACAGCTCCAGTTTCATGACTAAGATGGGTATTGACTGTTCAATCGCAAACAGAATAGATTCACTTGATATGCTGGACATGAATAACTTGACTATGTTTCTTATAGTTGTTGTAGTGATGTTTATAGTTTTCTCACTGTGATAGTGATTTGACTTCACAATACTTCTTTTAATACAAATAGATTCAAACATCACTAAATGGTGTTTCAAGTACAAAATTTAGAAGGCAAAGAGCATCCACAAAAAAAAGTGTGGTATTCTTTTTATCAGGACTTGACAAAGTTCTTGAGAGTTTTCAACCACAGTAAGTGCTCTTTACTATCTTTGTTGATCATATACTCATGCAAGAAGTTGATCATGCTGGGTTTTATCCCTCTAATCTCAATGTACCTATGGAAAGCCTTCCTTAGCTTTTCATCCAAAACCCTGCAGAAAGAAACCATCAAAGATCATGACTTTATTGACTTAGGTTCTTGTAAGTTGTAACATCGAAAACTTGTTCATCAATCACCTGAAGGAAGGGCCTTCATAAGCAACCTCATCTTTGGATGGATCATCAGGATATGTAACCAACATGTCTTTGATAGAAATCTTGTCTGGAAAAGAAGTACATCTGAATTCCAAACTTGGTCCTGTCTTCTTGGAAAGAGTTACTAAGAGAGGCACATTGGATTGTTTCGGCTTCTCTGGCTTATCCTCATCTTCATCTTCTTCACTCTCTTCTTCATTTTCGTCATCTTCTTTGTCACCAGTCACCAGATTAGTCATGTGTACTTCAACTTTAACAGTCTCTCCTTGGTAGTCTCTAGTCAATGTCACGGTCTTCCCTCCTGGTTTGTCTTCCATTTTGAAAGGGAAACCACTTGGAGTTTCTTCAACCTTTAATCAGACACACGTAGAAACAGAGAGATTACATACTGTTGACACTGGAACAGAGCTTCATTGAAACCTTAATTTAAGACAGAAATCGATTTTGATAGGAACATGAAAAATGGTATGAAAGAGGGTAATTTAGGATTTACTCGATCGTAATCATCAGCTTGCTCGGCGTATCCAATCTCAGTTTCGATTACTCTGACAAGCGGATCGGTAGTGGAAGCTCTCTTTTTGGTCGATGTGGTAAAGGGAATATAACCATGAAACGATGGCGTCAGATGTCGCCCATGTCCATGAGAGGACTGGTCCAGGAATGAGTAAACACAGTAACGGTTTTTGCAATAATTTCCGATAAGACGAGAGGCTGCGCGACGGACAAGAGTCGCCATTTTTGAATTGGAGCTCAAATTGGAAGATCGATAACAGTGTATCTCAGACTCCGAGGGTTTTTATTTTCCTTCAAGGTTTAGTGGAAAATATAAATAATATAAGCTACTAAAATAAATAAATATAAATAATAAATAATATAGCTACAAATACGGGTCAGGCCGGGCCGAGTGGCCCATTAATACATTTATAACATAAAAAATTAGGAGACCGTTTCCATAATCTGAAACCCTAATTTACATCTATTTAAGTTGCAGCTCATTCAAGTTACATTAAGCCGCCATATCTGAATCCGATCAGATAATGGTGATTAAGTCGATGGAGGAGAAGAAGAGGATGAAGATTTTCATTTCCTGCTTACGCCTAAGCAGGTGATCAATGCAGACCAGGACGGTATAAAGAAGGTGATTGAGTACAAGTTAAACGACCAGTGCAGAAAGCTTCATTATTATTTACTCTGTTATGGTTTTGTTAGTAATTAATGTTGTTTATGTTTCGTTTTTTGGGTGGCTAATTAGCCAATCACATGTTAGCCTTATGGCTGCTGTTTGTGTGAATGGTCAGTAAGCTCACCTATAACAATGTTGTTGGTGATTCATTTCAACACTAAAACAGGATTAAACCCAGTTTTGGTTACGGATCATCGACTATATATGTTTACAGTTTACCATTTATCAAGTTTACCTCGGTTTTGAAGTTTAAGGTCTTTATTGTTTTGGATATTTCAGGCATCAGGAGATAGCATGTCTCAGTTGGGCAAAGCGGCTGCAGTCCTCATGGTCGATATGGAGAAAACATAAACCATAGACTTGTGACTGAGACAACGTACGGTCATGTATCCTATAGTGTTGCACAGAGCTGGGACTCTCCGGAATATACAGAGTTAATGTATTATGAGAGATCCTTTTCTTTTGAAAGACAAGCAAGATCAAAGGGTGCAAACCTCATGCATTATTACAAAAGTTGTGATGAGAGTTTTTGGCTACATAACATAGTTGAAACCATTGACAGTGAATCCTCCATCAACAGAAATTACCTGTCCAGTAATGTATGAAGCTGCAGGAAGGCAGAGGAAAGCAACCAAAGACGAGACTTCCTCTGGTTCTCCAACGCGCCCAAGTGGAGTACGCGAAACAACAGCCTCCACAAAATCCTTCTTCTCAAGTAGCTGCATAACATAACAATATTATACATAACATCATCTAATGCTCTTTCTCTGTGTTGACAATTCGGTTTATATGCCAATGCTTACTGTATTTCTCCTGCAACTTAATCAATCTAAGTGAAATATATGCCTTATTTTAGGGTTTAGTAGAGAGTCTAGTAAGAGATACCTGTTCAACAAGTGAGGTTTTGATGTACCAAGGAGCCACACAATTGGTTCTGATGTTATCACTTGCCCACTCACAAGCTAGATTTCTTGTAAGTTGATTAAGTGCTCCTGAGAAAACAACCTTATTTATTACTCTACTTCTTACTCTCGGTTTCTCTGAAAATGAAGAACAAATGACTAAGACTAACCTTTGGTTGCACCATAGATAGATCCACTACAAAGATGCACAAGGCCAGCTACAGAGGAGATGAACACAATGGTACCAACACCAGATGCTTTTAGAAGAGGGTGTGCAATTTGAGATAAATGAAAAGCCGATTCTAAGTTAGTCGACATGATTTTTGTGTATTCCTCGCTCGAGTATTCAACTGTTGGCTTTCTTACATTAGTTCCAACATTGTTTATCTGAATACAAAACAAGTTTATAAACATTTTAGAAAGGCAAAGAATGATTTCAAAGCTCAGTGTTTAACATTAAACCATGTTATATCCAACCAAACAATATTGTTTCAACAAGAACTGTAGTAATCTCATGCATTACATCATGAATTTAAACAACATAAAGCTAAGAACAATATTATTAATTGAGCTAATTATGCAATAAACGACTTCAAGATCAATGTTCTAATAAGTGATTATAGTAGAATTCAATTATAAACAAAGCATAATAAAAAGAGAAGGAGAAGTTACAAGGATGTTGAGTTTGGAATTGAAAGCAGATGAAACATCTTGAATCAACTTCTCCCTTTGATCCCTAACCGAAGCATCACAAACCGAACCAGATACAATTAAACCATTGGATTTCCAATTAGCTAAGCATGCATTTAACTCTTCTTGGTTCCTTGAACAAGTATGAACTTTTGCACCAAATTTTGCTAGTTCCTCCACTACTGCTCTCCTGGATTCAATACTAATGCAAATTCAATCACATGTATGACCTAAATTTGATTTATATCTTGTAAGTCGGAATTGAGAAAAAAAAGAAGAGCCAGACCCGATTCCACGAGTTCCACCGGTTACCAGAGCGGTTTTGCCGGCGAGGGACCACCTTTTGTCAGTCTCCATTGCCAGGCACTCTCAAAAAGCGTCTTTTTTGGGGGGTGAGGGGTGAGTGGTGAGTGAACTGTACAGGTGGTGGTCAGCTCAACTATGGTAGAGAGATCTCTATTGGGCCTCAAGTCACAATAGGCCCATTAGGTCCACTATCATGGCTACTTCGAAATACACATATTATATTGAAAGGAAAGTACATTGAAAATAAAAAGTTACTAAATTAGTAAATTCTAATGGACAAATCATAAAAATAAAAAATAAAACAGAAAATTAAATATTGTATTCTCTCTAATTTTTTAATTTATTTTACACTAAAGAAGTCACCTATTTGTTATGCTATCTCCAAACCTTTCGTTTTCATATTGTATACATTTGGTATTACATAATAAAACCTCTTAACATAAGATGTGTAATGATGGTGCAATTTCAAGTTGAATGGGAAAGCAAGACAAGAGAGAATTTAGCTATCATGATAACGACCATATAGTTAATAAGTATAGAAATGGGACTGAGAGAATGAGAAGAGCACATTGAATATTCAGAAGCATAGTTTCTAAATGAGGAAATGATATTACGTCTGGTAGTTACAAGTTATGACATAAATAAATTCTTTTTATTTTCAGTTGTGTTTTGATTGATGCTTTGTAATATTAAGTTAAGCCATATTTCATGAGGTTTCCCTTTTTAGACAAGGTTGAAAATTCATTGCCTCTCTCTTTTAAAACCATAGTTTACTTTTTAACCATTGGTTTCATTCTTTCTATTGGTTTTTTTTCTATAAAGGTAATATAAAAGTACAATATACAAACGTTAGCGTATGTTTATATTAGGAGTTGTAAATTGTTATTTTTGAAAAGACCACTTTCACTTCTTCCAATTAGATTTTACCCTTCTCCTACTCGGTAGTCCTACAGTCAAAACGCAATTTTATTTACATATTATATATATTACATACATATAATATATATATTATATAGTATGTTCATATCTGCAAAGTGGTGTGACCAAATAATAATTATCTGTTCCCCCATATGCTTATTGTATTTCTATTTATTTCTATCATTAATACTATATCTGGTCGTTCGCTTCGGTTTATTAGGTTTTTCAAAAACTGAACTGAAATAAACCGAACCATCTTGAGTTAATTTTAACATTATAAACCGATCGGTAAGTAATTTTTGATAATTCGGTTTACGGTTCGGTTCGGTTGTTGGAATCCGAACAAAACCAAAGTCAATTAGATCTAGATTTAATGTTTAGTAATTATGGGATTCTGCTGAAAGTTTATTGCTCGGTTTTAGATGATTTGTCTCATTAGATGAAAGAATATAAATGGATTTGTTTTATTTTGGTTGAGATCTATGAAAAATAAACAAAAACGACATAAGATGAAAATATGGTAAAAAAAATAAATGGGGCGGCCACAAGTAAAGTTTGGAAGAAGAAGATGATTAAGTTAAAGTTCCAATATACCCTTGTCATTAAAATGAAAAATAAAACGCGGGATGGGAGCATCGATCTTCGCAAAACAATTCATTACCATTTCGCCACTAGACTATCATAACTTTCAATATAATTACATACGATAATACTATATAACCGTATTCGGATATAAATCGGATTTTTTTTTCAATAAACCAACCCGACTAAACTGTCAACCAAACCGAAAAAACCGAAAATTTTATTCGGTTTAATTCGGTAAAAATATTAAAATTCGAACAATCCGAAAATCCGAATACCCGATCCGATTAACCCAAAAAAAAAACGATTGCACAGGGTAAATTAATACTTTTATAGTGTGCATTGTTCTGTTGATAAAGACAAATAATGAAAACAAAAAAAATTAAAGACAAATAATGAAAAAATATTTATTACTGTTCAATATTTGTTCTTTGGTACAGTTTTATTGATTTATGTGATAATTATAAAGCCAACTATAATTATTTAGCTACAAAGTAAATTTCGAAAAGCTTACTATTTACAAACATATAAACACACAATGATCGTACTGTTTTCATGTGCCAACCACTGATACAACAATATATGTAAAAATGTTAATTTAGATTTGACTTGAGGTCATGTGGCAACATTGATTACTTTGCCCCTATTAACAAGTTAAAGTTATAAACCCAATTAGGTTGAATAGCGAATACTATTTTTTGTTTATTTTTCCCTATAAAAATTATATCATAACAGGTTCAAATAAAATAAAAAGAACGGGAAAAATCTCATCAATGCTTATTTAGATTTTAATGTTTTCAATCTATAAATATATTTGACTCCTTTTAATATCAAACTTACAGTATTTTGCAGGTGTTTGGTCTTAATTTATATTTCAGTCTGTAATAAATTTATTTATAACACATTAATGGTTTCGAGACACAGTAAAACATCGGATTCTGATAAAACGAATAAATTTACTCTGATCCGTATCAGTTTTTTTTTTTTTTTTCCTTCAAACAACTTGTATTAATGACAATACTGAAACGTTTGAGCATTGCTCAGAAATTACAAGTGGTTGCAACCAAAGAGGGATACTACACGTTAACATAGCATCATAAATACATAATGACGAAGCTTTATCAGCAAGGTGATCTGCACACCTGTTAGCTTTACGTCTTCGGAACTGAAAAGAAGGCTTTAGGAATCTCCTCTCTGGTCTCAAGATATCTGTTGTATAGGTCGATAGCCTTGGCCATTGTAAGGGATTACTAAGAGCGTTAATAAGCTGTTGAGAATCACTCTCAAAAATCACATCTTTATAGCCCAAATTATCTATGCAACGCATAGCCCAGGAAAGGGCAGCTGCCTCTGTTTCCAGACTTGATATTAGCACTGGATAAGACTTGGCTCCCACCCACTTAACTGATCCACATTCGTCCCTGAGGATCCAACCTACCCCGCATGTGTCGACAGATTGTTTCCAGGTTGCATCAATGTTATATTTTAACTTACCTGCAGGGGGAGGTTCCCAAGGAGATGGAGCTGGCATGTTGGAGATTTGTGGGATCCTATCTTTGCTTATAGCCTCATTCCATTCAAGTAGATCTTCTTTTGCTTTGGAGACAAGCAAAACAGGATTGTCTTGCTTGTTTGAAAAGCAAAGATTGTTCTTTGATTTCCATAACCTCCACAATACCCAAGGCCAGAGTAAGCATTGATCTTGTTGTTCTCTATTATATTCTGGCTTTGGGAACGCCATGTTAGTATAGATAGAATCAGTTGCTGAAGGGTAGAAGAGAGCTGCTAGAGGGGTGATGGCCCAGACTAGTCTCGCAAAAGGGCACTCAAAGAATAAATGATTGACTGTTTCATTTGAACTGCCACATCTAGGACATATACTTGATTTTGTTAGTCTCTTCTTCGCCATATTTGATGAAACAGCCAGACTGTTGCTTATGATCTTCCACAGGAAATTCTGGATTTTTGGAGTTGTTTTGGATTTCCAAATGGTTTGAAATAAAGGGTTGAGACTTGGTTGTGATTCTGCATTTTCATTTGGCCATTTGATCTTGTGCAACCATACCCAATATCCAGATTTAACTGTATATCTCCCATCTTGGTTATAGATCCATGAGAAGTCTTGTATTGGATTATCGAATCCAGGTCTAATCTGTCCAATGAGTTTAACATCCTCATCTACAAATATATTCTTTAGTAGTGACCATTTCCATTCCTCAGAATCTGGATCTTTTAAGATAGACATTGAGATAGATGCTGGCTCAACATCTGGTTTAAGCAATGGAGCTCTAGGTGGATGAGTGGCCAGCCAAGGATCAGATAATAGATCTATGTTCCGACCATCTCCTAGATTCTTTTGTAGACCTTGTTTCATCAGCACAATTGCTTCAAAAATACTCCTCCAAGCAAAAGATGGTTTTTGCCCAATATACGCTTCTAAAATTGACTTGTGCGGGAAGTATTTTGATTTGAAAGTACGAGCCAGTAGGGAGAAGGAATCATTTGTCATTCTCCAAACCTGTTTGTCAAGCATGGCCAGGTTAAGCCCTTCTAGGTCTCTAAAACCCATGCCTCCTTCAGATTTAGGAGCGCTCAATCTCTCTCAAGCTTTCCAATGTATGCCTTTTCCTGTGTCATTGTTCTTCCACCAAAAATTTGCAAGTAGTGAAGTGATCTTCCGGCATAATGTCTTTGGTAACAGGAAACATGACATGGTGTATGTTGGGAGGGCCATTGCAACCGCCTTAATCAGGACCTCTTTTCCACCAAGCGATAAGTATTTTGTTCTCCATGTGTTGAGTTTCTGATTTATCTTGTTTTCTAGAAATTGTAGTGTTGCAACTTTAGATCCAATAAAAGCTTCTAGGAGTCCTAGATACACTCCATCTCCTCCCTCTTTGGAAATTCCAGAGATTTCTTTCACCATATTTCTGGTATCAGTGTTCACCTTTTTACCAAAAATAATGCTTGATTTAGGGAGGCTGACTTGTTGGCCTGATAATCTACTATAATCCTGTAGCAGACTATGCATTAGGTTCACTTGCTTCTTCTCAGCTTTGCAGAAAAAAAGGCTATCGTCTGCAAATAGAAGGTGAGTTAATCTTGGTGCATCTGGTGCCACTTGCAAGCCTGATATAGTGCCTGCTTCTTCCGCTTTCTTAAAACCATTTGCAAGTACTTATGCACATATGATAAAGATGAAAGGCGATAATGGATCACCTTGCCTGATGCCTCTAAATGGAGTGATTCTTCCATAAGGCCTACCATTGATGAGAATACCATAAGAGACAGAGGAGATACACGCCATGATACGTTGTATCCATTCTTCACTGAATCCTAAGCTTCTCATTGTACTCTGAATAAAAGGCCATTCAAGTCTGTCAAAAGCTTTCATCATGTCAGTCTTTACCGCAATGAACTCTGAAGAGATAGGATCTCTAGTTCTTAACGCATGTAAAGCTTCATGGGCCACAAGAATATTGTCCGAGATCAATCTTCCTTCTACAAATGCACCTTGAGTCTCTGATATAATCAGGGGAAGGATCTTCTTCAGTCTTGTTGACATGACTTTGGATATCACTTTATAGATATAGTTACACAAGCTTATGGGTCGGAATTCACTCAACTTTTGTGCACGTTGTTTTTTTGGTATCAAACAAATGTTTGTTTCATTGAGCCTACCATCAATACAACCAACTGCCATAAACTGCTTAACCATTTCTACAATATCACAACCTACAATTCCCCAAAATGATTGATAAAAAGCTCCTGAGAATCCATCAGGTCCATGACTTTTGTCTGCACCCATACTAAACACCGCTTGTCTTACTTCTTCTTCTGTGACCTCCTTCATGAGTTCGATGTTCTGCTCATTTGATACCCTTCTTGGTAAATCTTGAAATAAGTAGCTAGTATCGTCCGTATCAGTTTGTCAACAAAATAAAAAAATACGAGTTGACTTTTTCCATAACATGAAAATATTACTATATCAAAGCTAACAACACTATCGTTTCACTCTTGAGAGTTGAGACTAGTGACAGTTTTAATTTTCTTCTTCTTGGGAATTACACTAACTATTATTATTTTTATTATTCAAGCTAGATCATAGCCTTAGTTCAAGATCTAACTCCTCATGATGACCGTTGATATTGGAAACTCCAATGACTAACCCTAACATCACTGGAAATCTTGAAACATCTGTCTTTGCCCTCTTCCACGACAAAGATGGTCCGTTGATTAGTTGCTTCGTCCGATGATCAAACTCAGAACTCAGTAAACCAACTGATAAGTCAGTCTTGACTTCACTAATTATCTCCCTCTTACTTCCACAAGGCTTTCTCGATTCTTCTTGGACAAGAATCTTGGATCTCACGTCAAGAGGTTTGGCCTGGTCAGTTAATGAAGATGATAATGATTGTTGTTTAAGTCGAGCTCGGTCTCTTCGATGAACGTTCATGTGACCACCTAGTGCTTGCGCTGACTTGAACTCTCTTCCGCAAAAGCTACACGAGTAAGACCTAGGCGGCCACATGAAACCACCTCCACCGCCATAGTCCTCAACCTCTTCCCTAAATGGCCAGAACAAAGCCGCGTCCGGAGATGGCCTAGTCAGCACCTTAGTCATCATCATGCATTTTCCTCTCTCCATCACACACACACACGGATTCATATATATAATCTCAAGAGAGCTTTTTTGTGTGTGTGAGAGAAGTATGTAGATTTAGAGGCACGTAGACATATACAAAGAGATAAACCTATAGATATATATGTGTGTGTACATGGTTAATTAATGCATTGAATGTGAGAAAGCTACGTTAAGAACAATGAGTAAAGAGGGAGAGACTTAATTTGACGTGGAAAGTTCTCTTTTACTTTAGTTACTCGTATGTCTTCACTCTATTATATGTTAAACATTTAGATTAATATACGATAAATTAGTTTTATAAAGTCTAACAAATATACCATCTTCGGATATATGTAGCTCATGTAGAGGTGATGAATACAATGGACCAACAAAATAATTTATGATTTAATATATTATATATATACGTGATCTCACTAATAAGACAAAGTGTGACAATTAATGTCATTAAATATTTCATAGTGTGATTATTTAACGAGTATTACGGATGAAGAGTACAGATCCTTCCTGAAATTTAGACTAATTAGTTTTTATAAAGATATAAATTGATGGACACATATGACACATGTCAAGAGATTCAAACTACAATGGTCTCCATATTACGGGTTTTCAGACAGTCTGAGGAAAGCAAACAAAACATGATTGGAGTATAAAGTACCCAAACTGAAGTGACTTAATTATAAAGCATACAAATATATGCATATATTTTTAATTAAACATCACATTATTATAAAAATTTGTTATAAAACGCCAAAACATTATAATCATTTTCGTATTGTATATTGTTTAATCATTAAAAATGTTTTGGGTAAGACGTCAAGACCTATTTAAAACGTAAACAAATTTGGGCATCATTTTGGAATATAAAGTAAAGCCAAAAACGAAGAGACAAAATTAATATATTTTTATATGAATGTTTTTGCCTTGTATCTTTTTCTCATCTCACTATTTATGAAGAAACATAACATTGCAACATATTAACTTTATGTTATATATATTTGTATGATCACACATGCAAACTTGTGTCATTTAGATAAGCCACTGGGCTCCTAGGAAAATATTAAACGTTGATGTTATATGGGTCTAAAATAAATAGATATATCAAGCCCATTAACCAATAAAGATCAAAGCATTCTCAGGAGTCAGGACCCAGGTTAATAATATTGGTGAATAATATTTCCTCAGTTAAAAACATTTATTTATTAACGGAAATTTCATAATATATACACTTTTAATTATCACTAACCGTTAAAGAAAGCTAATACTTTTCATATTAAAATAACTAATATATCACATTAGTTAGAACTTAATGAAAATGATACACATACATTTTACATATAGAACTTAATTATCACTAAAAACATAATACATAATAGTTCCAAGATCTACTTAATCCTTAGAAAATTGCATATTGTATATAATGCCATGTAAATAAAAATGCTAATAGATTATCATAACGCAAAACCATGCTCTCATATCATTTATTATGGGTAGATATTATTTTTAGTTCACGTCTAATTTTGTGATGCGTCATAATTATAGTAATCCATGTTCTGAAGCCATGGATGATTTACGAGCATTTCCACTGGGTTCGTGAAGAACTCATCGAGGCAGTTTCTTCCATTACCATTGCTCAAAAGAGTCTCGTTAACGAAACTGGTCGTGTCCATTGTCATTTGATTCACAAACTCAGGCATGTTGTGTAGTTGTGATCCGGTTTGACTAAAGTATGACATATTAGCTAACTGTGACCCGAGAAACTCGACCTCATCTTGCAAAGTCGCAACCTATAAAACAAGCCCACGAAGCAAAGGCTTTTAAAAAAAACATTATGAAACAAAACGAAGAGCTTTTATAAGAGACCTGTTGATGAAGAGCGAAGATATGAGCAACACAGCCATAAACAGGATCACCCATGCGAGAGAGAGCCTCGTATGTGATTGTAATCGCAGCAGCATTTCTTTGAAGTGAAGGCAAATGAAGCAAATGCTTTGAGACATTACTTGCACCAAAGATTTTGTGGACAGCTGCAAAATGAGATGAGGCTTGATCGTAGCTGAAGTAAGGCGAGAAGATACAGTCGCGATTACACTTCCTTCTTAGGAACTTGCATGCTCCACAAGATGACCCGTGACCTGCCATTTTTAGAAATATTTTTCTTTTTTTGCTTTTGCTATGTTTTGTTTTATGTTTTTTTACTTTTGTAAGATTAAGACAAATCTTGTTTGGTTTTTATAAGCCTCGTCACTACACTTTTAAACATCAATCACTTTAATAACTGTTGTTTACTTACAATTAAATAGGTTCTGTCTTAAGATACTATTTTTGGAGATGTATAAAAAATAAATCACACGTTAATATTTGTTCGTTGGTGCATTTTGCCATTTTCTATTAACAAGTGAATGTTTTATATATCGTTTACGTAAATAGAAAATTTTTAATGTCATTCTGAAACATAACTCTTGTTTGTAAATTTTATTTCTACATTTTTCATGACTGTTTAAAGTCTAAAGGTTAAAAACTTAAAACTAAACATTTTGAAACAAGTATGTATGTTTCATGTGTTTATAAACGTACCTCATTTTTTGTATCCACTCTTAATATAAAATTGGTTATCTTATTTTTATGGGGCCTACATTTTCATGTTTTATTTTTCTACCTTTACATTATTTAATGGCTTAAAGTACCTTTTAAAATTATTTTTAGGCTTTATAGAAATTATAAACTATTAGTTGGGATACAAATGTAGCTATTTTGCATGGTGCATACAAACAAAATATACAGTATTTTGAAATAAGTCAATCTCCTATCAACTTGTGGTACATTGAACTTATTGAAGCCAATTCGAGTTTTTCTTACCTTCATTAAATTGATGATACTATCATCAGAAAAAAAAACAATATAGTGATATACATTTTCACATTTGATTTTATGTATTTATTATTTTATTTTATTGGAATTAATGATACCAGCTGTATTAGGGCACTTTGAAAATATATATATTAAATGACTAGTTTAGCCAAAATAATTTTGGGATTAGATATATAGCCATTAGGGTTTAGGGTTCATTATCCCTATATCTAGTTTGTCTTTGATAGATCAATAATGATTTGTAAACGTAAGTTCAGTGTCCATTGACCATTTTGTTTCATAATCAATCCATGATTGTGAATATTATAACTATAAATGGTTATTTTCTTTGTTTGCCACTTACAAAATACAATAAATTGAGACACTAAATAAAGACGGCGACTGTGACTCAATTGCCAATCACATAGAGCCCTAGCTACTCTAGTAACCTTGATTAAGTTGTATTTGTAACATAGTTTGAGTTGATAGGAGAACTCTAGGTTAAGTTTATCAGATGAACGGATGAAATTAAATGATAAAACAAGTTGGTAAAATAAATGGTTGAAATTAGCATTCAATGTTTAAATGAAGCAATTGTGAATTAATTGCCAATTTACAACTCTTTTGCTTGACAAATGGAAGGTTGAATTTTCATAATTTTCTAATATTTTTTGTTATTTTAGAAAATATGAATTTATTTATATCATTATTTTAGAAGATTTTAAAATTAAAATAAAATTTACAAAATTTTATCTATATTTTAGATTGTCTTTTGTTATATTTTATATCATTTTTATTAATTATCTAATTGTTTGCTGTAATTTAATCCTTTTATATTTTCCATTCATCTCTAACCGCAACCATTAATCTTTTATATATCTAATTTTTTAGCTTGGTAATTTCACATATCCCAAATATCACATTTTACAATTGCTTTCCAAAAAGTAACACATAACAAATGTTTAAATTCAGTTGTGCTTGTGCAAGAACTTCTTCCTATAGAAATAATGTAATTAATATGAGAAAACAATTATAAAAATGTTTCCAAAATAATATCAAATGAAAGACTTTATATGACCCAAATGCTAATAACACTAGAGAACATAATTGGATACAGCCTTGAAGATAGAAGAAAAGGAGAGACACAAAAGGGTCTTAGAGTTAAGTCATGGGGATTGGGATTAATGAAAGAGTTGTTCACGGATGATACTTTTCTAGCTAGCTTCAACTTTTGTCTTTAATCAAGCATGAAATCATATAAGTAATATAAAGCATTATAATGATTTAATTCTAAATAAAACTTTTAACCTTTTTACTCTTCATTTATATGCAATGTTATATGTGAACCCTATGGCCCAAACAGGTGTCCACCACTTGACGTTTTTGGGTCTCAATTATGATCAATATTTATATATTTGTTGGTTCAATCGTAAGAATTCCAGTTTAATTTACTTTGATAACCGGAATCAGATTTTAAATATTCCAATTTAAAAAAATAATCATATATATATCTAATACTTATTATTTAATCAGTACTAATTAAAAACTGACCATATTAAACAAATTATTTAGAAATTTTACCAGTTTATATTAATTATAATGTTATATTATTTATATATATTTATTTATAAATTTATTTATTCCAATTAAAATATTTTATTACACGTGACATTTTTTAAAATTATAACTTCACCTTCTTAAAAATTTGCCAAATATAATCATTGTACCTTATTAATTTATATTATTTGGATCTATAATTATATTATCCAAAATATTTATAATATAATATTTAATATCAATATATTTATAAAAATTTATAAAACACACTATAATTCTATTTTATATAATTTT